>JAANDH010000218.1:308896-330207 GCA_011799765.1 Nymphaea thermarum | reverse complement strand
CTCATTTTGAGATGAAGGACATGGGTGAGGCTTCATTTGTTCTTGGCATTGAGATTCGTCGAGACAGATCTAAATGTGTTTTAAGTCTCTCCCAATCAGCATACATCAATAAAGTTCTTAAGAGATATGGGATGGAGAATTGTTCTCCTATTTCAGCACCCATAGCTAAAGGGGATAAATTGAGCCTAAATGATTGTCCAAAGGACGAATTTGAAAAGGCACAAATGATCAACATTCCATATGCATCAGCGGTTGGCAGCTTGCAGTATGCGCAGATTTGCACTAGGCCTTACATTTCCTTTCCTGTTGGCATGCTTGGTAGGTTTCAGTCTAATCCAGGCATGGCACATTGGAAGGCCGTAAAGAGAGTCATGCGGTACTTGCAAGGGACAAAAGATTATATGTTGACATATCGCAAGATGGACCATTTAGAAGTGATCGGCTATTCTGATGCCGATCTTAGAGGATGTACCGATAGTAGAAAGTCTACTACTGGTTTTGTCTTCCTTCTATCAGGAGGTGCCATCTCATGGGGGAGCAAAAAGCAGACTGTGACTGCTGCTCACACCATGGAAGCAGAATTCATTGCATTATATGAGACTACATCACAGACAATTTGGATAAAGAACTTCATTTCACAGCTCAAGATAGTGGAATCTGTTGAGAGACCATTTAAGGTTCACTGTGATAATGAAGCTGCAGTGTCCTTTTCCAACAACAACAAAAGTACTACTTCTTGTAAGCATATGGAACTTAAGTATTTTGTTGTTAAGGAAAGGACTGAGAATCAACTAGTGTGTATTCAACACATTGGGACTACAGATATGGTTGCAGATCCTCTTACTAAAGCGCTAGCATCTGGTATGTTCTTTGAACATGTTAAGAGGATGGGTTTGTGTAGTTCAATGTAAGCACACTATTATGCAAACATTTTTTTAATGTGATCACATACAGTTTGTTGATTCTCATTAAGCTTGTTGTCTATTTATTTTGTATTCTCATTTGGTTATTGAGAAGTTTTGTAAGACAACAAGGTGGGACCTTGGAATGGATTTTAAGGCTAATCCATTCATTTTGTTTACCCTTGATATCGACTTGGACTAGTGGGAGATTGTTGGGATTTCCCCATCTGGATAGTCCTGCGTCAATACGGGTCCATATCCGTTTTGGACTCTAAAGTATAAATACCATGTCTCGTGATGGTGAGAGATACATCAAGTTAATCCGGTCTGGGTAATCGGTCCCCTCAGCCATACGTGAGTTGCCTGTCCCCATCACTGGGCTACTATGGCCAAGGAGAGAAACCCATTGCCGCCGCCGCCACCGCCGCCGTCAATGCCGCTGGGGAGTGACTCATTGGGGACGGTAGCCATTCTTCCCACAGCCGCCGACATTCAGTCGGCGGTCGCCTCTACAGGTTCTTCTTCCGCCCTCTATGAAATACACGCATGAATCATGAATGTTCTTCTTTTCGATTTCTGCATTTTCGTTCTTGTTCGCTATCTAGTGTTCATCGCAAAGCTCCAACATATGCACCATCCAAGAAGTGGAAGACCTCAAAACTCTGATCCGGCTGTTCCCTCTATGGTCCACCAGCATCTACCTCAACATCGCCACTACCGTTCAGATCAATCTCACCATTCTGCAATCTCTCGCCATGGACCGCAGTCTGGGCCCAAGCTTCAAGGTTCCGGCAGCTTCCTTCCAAGTCTTCTCCTACATCAGCATGGGCATCTGCGTACCACTCATCGACAGATTCTTTTATCCGTTCTCCAGGTTGTTGGTTCGACGGCCGCTCACACTTCTTCACAGGATAGGCGTGGGACATGTGCTCGTCATCATTGGCTTGGCTGCCATGGCCTGTGTTGAGGCAAGAAGGCTTCAGGTAATGTACCAACGTGGCCTTGCCGTCGCTGGCGACCACCTTGATGCCTTTGTTCCAATGTCAGCTCTCTGGTTGGTTTTGCCGCTGGCGATCCTTGGAGCAAGCTCGGCTTTCTATCTTCCTGACCAAGTTAACCTATACTACCAAGAATTTCCGGCTTCCCTCAAGAATGTCGGCACGTCAATGTGCTTGTTGGCTACTAGGATGGGATATTATTTGAGAACGACTGTTGTTCATGCAGTGTACGTGTAGACAACGTCTACTGGATCCTAGCGGGGTTAGAAGGACTCAATTTCCTGAACTACGTCTTATGTGCTAAGCTTTCAAAATTGCAGAGCAGTGGCTAGCTATGTGGTGTATGGCAAGTAGCTTCCACTAGCTGCATGTAACACAAAAATAAAGGATAGTAATCTGTTGAACACATAGAATCAGTTTCACAGATATTACTATATTGTGACTTTTAGAGAAAAATCAAATAAAACAAAAAAGGGAAAAACGATTTTGAGATTTTAAAAATCTATCGAATTTATTGTAATTTTTTCTAAACTTTTTTCCTGAGATTTTAATATTTTATATTTTTTGAAAACTTTAAGTTTTCTTTTATGGTTTTTATTTCTTTTTATTTTTAATTTTTGTCAAAACTACGGATATTTTCCCAATGTTTACCAGAGAAAAACAACTTCATCAAAAAATATTCATCAAAAACTACTCAAGAAACACCTTGCTGGGATTTTTCTGAGAACGACAGTGCCTAGAAACCTCCAAAAGTAGTCAATTAATGTCAGCCGATAATGACCTGGCTGTTCTATCAGTTGATTATTCCTGTCCAACTTTAGTTTGACAGTTCCCTAGTGGGCAGGGGCGGATGGAAGGGAGGAACCGGGAGCCCGCAGGGGCCTTTGACCCCACTCAAATTTTAAAAGCTTTAAAACTTTATATGTAAATCTGAAAATTTTTTGTTTAATATATATAAAAAATTTAAAATTTCTATTTTGGCCCCTATTAAAATTTTGTAACTATAGTTTGGCCCCTGGGAGAAAAAATTTCTAGCTCCACCCTTGCTACTGATTAGCTTTTCTTAGCATCCACCTTTCAAATCAAATGATTATCAATGAAATTACAAAGTAGACTTGCATCTATCTAAGCCAGGCTGAGTCTTGACTCATTTTAAGTTGTAAGATATGAGAAGTCTGATTTAGCAAGAGAGTGTAATCTCTTGGCAAAAATGGGTAGGAATATTGATTCATCTAACCATAGCTGACCTCCCAAAAGAAAATGACAAGGAACAAATGGTTAAATTAACTTTGGAAATGGGGGAGCCTTGGGGCTTTGCTTCGGGCAGTGGGATTGACCCTCTCGCTCACCCGAAAACTTTGGATGTTTTTTTCTCATCACATTGCAAATGTAGACTGCAAGGAAGTTTTAACAAATTAAGTCAAGACTAAAGGGCGCCTGGTCGATGTAGGAGCTGCTATGGATCTAGGAGTACTAGCATAAAAGGCCGATGGTAGAGGTTCAAGTCAGTGAGAGAAAATCCCAATACCCAAGTAAAGGCCCAAGCTTTCCTCCTTTTCTCATCTCCCCCGGGTCCAGGTAAACAGTTTTTTGTAGCTCGGTCATGCAGACCCATCTAAACACACGTGTAGTGTTGTTAATGTGTATACTCATGGGGCATGCACATTAGACCAGCTCACCAAAGAAAACTCATCAAAGTGTCTTCATAATGAAGCCGACCACTCTTTTATAACAAAAAAATCAGTTTCCTACATATTTTAAGTAAAAAAAGGGTTTTATGGTGATTTTATCTTATTTTATTCACTTTAATTTCATTTTATTTAAATTAAAAAAAGTTTTCTTTGACCTCCCATGACGCGCAGTCACACGACGTGCATGATCGCGGGCCTGCACGTGCTAACACACGACCTTGCTCACGTGAGGGATCCCGTGACGCGATCGTGCCACATTATGCGAACGCAATAGCGATCGCATTTTGCGATCGCTACTGTGCATGCCATTTTACCAAGGCGCCAGGGCGCTGTTGCGCTTGGTGTGCAACAACGCCCTGGCAGGGGCTTGCGACAATGCAGGCCCCCCACCCCTTTTCTTGCAAAAACCGTCCCTTAGGGGGCAGTTTTGGTTTCCTTGGGTGGACAATAGCCCTGCCCACACCTCAAAAGGGTGTTTGTCGGGCTAACAGTCAATTCCTCTTAGTCAAAACCTATTTATTGGTTTCCTTGGGTGGGCAATAGCCCTGCCCACACCTCAAAAGGGTGTTTGACGGGCTAACAGTCAATTTCTCTTAGTCAAAACCTATTTAAAAAAAAATGAAAAATAATTCAGAATTATTTGAAATTCGGATGAAAATATTGTTAAATTCAAAAAAATTGAAATTTTGAGTTTTGACTCCAAAACTCCCTATAAATACCCCCACAGTCCTCCCTCTTGAGTATGAGCTAACCCTTGGGGGATTTCTAATGCTCCATCACTTAAGATTTGCCTCTCTCTCTCAATTTCTCTCTTCTTTTACAACCTTGGGAGCAAACATCTCCAAGTTCAAACTCCTCAAGGGAGCACAAGAAGACCTCTTAAAGGAATCATTTTATCATTTTGGGAGCTTCGTCCGAGGTGATCATTGAATCATTCAAAGGAGGAAGCTTATCTATATCCTAGGTATGTAATCCTCTATTTTAATTTTCTCTTTTCCTCTTGTCATCTCCCCATGGCAGTGCCAAAAAGATCAAATGATTTCTTGTCTGGAATCAACAGCTATATCTTGAGTGCACCGAGAGTACAAACAAGGCAACATAAATTATATTTCTTCATTTTATCCTCAAAAAATTTGCTTGCTATATCGTCTTACTCCTCATATATGCTTGAAATGATGTTCATGCATGATATTCTAATTTTTCCTTAATTAATGTGCAAATGCATGGTAAGAATGAGTGTTTGGGGTTGAGATTTCGTCATTGTTGATTTTTGAGATTGAGACTTGTCTAACCCGGGAAAGCCATTCACGAATTTGTACATGTAAAGTGCATTTTCATGTCATTTCATGCTTGGTTTATTTTGTAATCACCCGATTAGGGACCCCAGTGAGTGCTTTCCTACGTTGCTTTTCATTTCATGAATATTTGATTTTTTTTCATACCCAATGGTGGAAGAAATTTATTTTCTTGAAACAAACAATATGATTTTATGTTCATATTTGGAAGCATGTTTTCCAAAAGATTTTCAAAACCAAATATCATCTCTAATGCAGCCTTGGAGACTTAACTTAGTTTCTTGCATGAGCCCAAGTTCCCCTCCAGTCTATATCAAAAATTGAAGTCGGCTATTTTTAATTCATTTATTGATTTTAATACTCATAGAGACATATGCATATATACATGTTATATACGCATACGTGGACATGAATATTTTTTTTTGTCATTCTCTCTTTATGATTTAACATACTTTTACAAACTCTCGTATACATATATATGAATATATATATGTGTATTCTGTTTTAAATCTCTTCCTCTCTATTTCTAAAATAATCTTTTTTTCTCCATTTGATTTAAACCTCATTTTCACAAGCTTTTATATACATATCTATATGTATACATATACACATATGTATATATAAATATGTATATGAATACGCGTCTCTCTTTCTTTTAAATCTTTGATTTTATGATTTTCAAGATCTCTTTCTCTCCATCTTTCACTATATTTCTCTATGTGAAAGTATTTCATCTTTTCCATTCTTTCAATTTTTTTCTCTTATGAATTAAGATTTTAATTTCTCATTTGCTGACTTCACTAAGACCAAAATCAAGTAATAACCTAACATTGGAATCGTGCTTGAAGGACTACAACCACCATTTCATTTTCAAAAACTTTTCCCTTTTCATCAAAAATATTTATCACGAAAAATCTTAGATGTATGTGATTGTAGGAATGATTTAGATGAATGTTGTGGTACAAATAAATCAAATAGGATCAATGCATTCATGCATTTACACTCACTTAATATCACTTATGATCACAAGCACATTTTTGAAAGAATTTAAGCAAGATTAGATGGTAACTAGGTAGTAACCAAGTTAGAGCAAAATCTCAAACCTACTTAAAGTCTTGAGAGAACACTAAAATGACTTCAAAATAATTTCTCAAGCTTTCCAAATGATATTTACAAAAATTTTCCAATTTTAGTTTTTCCTAAAATGTTTCACCTTCGCAAGTAATTCTTCAAGAACTTTTTCAAAAGTTTGAAACATCAAACTTTCAATATTTTTCTACACCACATATAGAATGAAAGAGATGTTTGAGCAAAAATGAAATGCGTGAATAATAAACATAGCCCTTTGATTGATTACCCCCGTAAAGGCAACGGGAACGGTCGATCCTCGTACCGACGGGTGAGTCCCTTTATCTCTCATTTTCAAAAAGAAACTGATTTTTCTAAAGCCCTCCAAAACCAAAAGAAATTTTAGGGATGCAGACAAAGTATTTCCATTGTTCCCATAACTTTATTCAACAAATGTTAAAATCTTGTAATTTATGTTGCAATTTAACTACTTCAAGTCTTCATATTTATGTTGTTTATAACAAAATCTAATACTTTAATCACAAAAAGATACACGTCCATTAAACTGAGTATATCATCGTTATGAAAATAACAACAGGTATTACAAGGTCATCTAAACCCATTTCTTGATTTAATCTTGGTTATGTTTCAAATTCACTAGCTCAAGTGCTTCAACCATTTTAATGTATTTTGTTTCTCGAATAAACTCTAACCTTTTGCATGATATATAAATGAAACTTGGTAACATGGCTAATATATCAAAAAACATCTTGAATACCCAATGATTATGTATAACTGCAACTAGCGCCAATAAGAGCACACATGAAAAACAATATATATAATATGCAGACTCTTTTTTGCTAAGATAAAAGTCTTCATCCCATTAAATGGTTTTTTCATATTGCTTGCTACATCAAGACCCTCTTCATTCATATTCAATATGCTCAATCCATGTTTACGAAATATGTCCTTCACTATTACTTTGAGTGAACTTGCACTTGTTTTAAGCACATGTACTGAAACCATAAAATAGAGAAAAAAGTATGGCATTTGCTCTTTAGTTGATGTATGTCAAGAATCATCAAGCAAAATTGAGCAAAAAGTGTGTCCAAGCTCCTTTATAATAGCACTTATTGTTTGCATTGCACAAGCTGCGATAATATTATTTTTTGTATGAGGAGATGTTAATTTCTTATTTTATAAAGCATTCTTCAGCACAACTTATTTAAATCATTGTTCAACTTTACAGAAAACTTTAAAACCTCAATGAATTTTCCTCTATTAAGTGAGTCATCTTCTTCATCATGTCCTCGAAATGCTAATGCTCCCTGTAACAAAAGTTTACTCATAGTAACATTGCCTAAAGACAAATAATACATGCATCTTTTTGTTGATCACTTTGCTTTTGAAACAGAGCATTGGTATGTTTTTTTATGTATTAAGTTTTTACTTTTTATCTATTTCATATTATGATGACTCTTGGGGCCCCCAACATGCATATCAAATCTCCTCTGGTCCTTTTAATTATCAAATCCTTCAAATGCAAATATCTTTGTATGAAACTTAACTATGTGTGTTGGCCTAAAAAGATGACAATATCAATAGTATGCTCTACGTTTACTTGGCCTATTCTCCAACCAATCTTTGTATTCATCAAACCAAGATGGATTGCTTTTTTCTATTTTTTTGTGATTGGACCAAAGTTTGCAATTGTGATGTTCACAAGGTCGTCGCACAAGGTCGTCACAAAAGATACGCTCTATGAACATCTTTTCTTATGTTAAGGGGGTAAGTAGATATTTATTTCTCTTTGTACTTGATTCTAGCTCTTTGTTTGACATAGTATTTTCTATTATATCTCCTTCAACCCTTGATCTAGCATCTTTTCTTGACTTCTTTTTTTGTTTGATTGAATATCCTCTTGATTTTGTAAAATATCTACTAAAGATATGCATTTTCATCAAAAACTTATTCATGCCTATTAATAAAAACGTAAATTAAAAAATTGTAAGTATATATTATATTATAAACATTAAACAATTCATCTTCAATATACAATCAATGTAATCCAATACAATCAATCTTAAGAGAAGATTGCTATTATTGTTAAAATAATTACAAAATTAAAGTAAAAACTTTCAAATGGCACTTAGATCATCTTCAACAAAACCTCGTAAATCCTATCTTTTTCTCGGTAAGTACTAGAAGTTTATCCACCAACTTTCAAAAGCTTAGTTACCTCTTTTCATGAGAAGTAAATCCAACAACCTCGCTTACATGGTTCTGACCAAAATGATCTTCTTTGCTACTTTTCTGAAAAATAAAGGCTGTTCAAAGTTGGCCATAAGAACAAAAGTATTCATAAATCAAAACAACAAAATTATAGACACTATTTACCGTTAAGAAGATTTTCAATATATAAGATAATGTATAACACAAAAAAATCTTAGCTCCTAAAAAACTTTAATGTAGTAAATCTCAAGCTCCATGGGCTATTTCATCAAAATAATTAATAAATTACTAAAAGAACATGCTCTTAAAGGGTACCTTCAACCTCAATCTGAAACATTGACAACCAAAGCTGGTATTTCTTCCATTCAACCTCAAATGTACAAGATGAATAGAGGTGAAAAATGTGCATCTACAAATTAATCTGAACCTAAAACTTTGTATATAGAACTTGGTCTGGCTGAACCTTATCCTTTTGCTTCTTCTTTCATATATGTTCTGATTATATATGAATGGACGTCAGAACCGGGGCTGTCCATGTTTACATAATTCAGAAAAAAAAAACTTTATTTGTCGACTTTGTGGTTCTTTTCATTGTGGATATATAATATTTCATACGAACTTTTCCTACTTCTTTTATACAGGCATTCTAGGCTTAGGCTGACCCACTCAGCTAATCGAATAATGCTTTTCCATTTCATTTAGAAAATTTTGGTGTTGCTTTACTATGTTGGAACCGCAGATCCATGAATCCCTTGATATGCAGCATATGCTTGAGTGGTTGAACCGCTCTGAACCCTCAGTCGTGCAGCAACAAGTGCCTTAGTCACACTTACCTAGATAGAAATAGCCTCCCAATCAACCGTCAAGTAAGAACAGAGTTCTACAGTCTCACTGCTCTCAAAGCACTCGCAAAGCAAAAAAAGTCATAAACAAAAGAAATGTGGGCTTTCCAAATGGATGGCCATGTATATATATATATAAACAAAAAGTGATGGTCATTTTTGTTATCTAATATTAGTTCATATATTTCTTTTAGTTTTTTCTAAAAACTACCTATCATAATGAACCAAATGACCCTCATGATAAGTGAGATGACACCATTCACTCACTCTGAGGTCGGTTTTTCATATTTTCATATTGTTTTTTTCTCAACTACCCATCATAATATATATATATATATATATATATATATATATATATATATATATATATATATATATATATATATATATATATATATATATATATATATATACTTGTGGATTTCTTTGTTCAAGTTTCACTAAAGAAATCTACACACAGCCTGATTGGATGGAGATTACCTTAGAGGCCATTTGGTAACATTAACTTATTGTTATTGTTATGACCCTATGAATCTGCCCTCAACAAAATGAAGCAGATTCATGAAACACTTATGGTAGTTTATGAATCCACCATATTCTTTGAGACATATAGCCAAACATCCTTTTAAGGGCCAGTGTTACAAGTCTCAGTTCACATATGGACTCGACCATATATGAAAAAGATTTAGGGGTCCGCAGATATTTGAATAAAATAACATTTAAAAGGTAGTTCTTTCATTTACCTAGAGAAATCATCAAGGCCATTCCTTTTCACCATGGTTGGTCTGGGCATGTGTATTATATATGCATCAAAAGTGTACGTATATTTAAATAAGAGAATCAAAAGTGTACTTATATTTGAATAAGAGACTGGCTGCCCACCAGCCGCTGGTTCATAAATTCTTAGGCTTTTACAAATTAAAAAGATGTGATTCAACCATAATGCTTAGATTTTTATATGAAAATGAAGATGTGTTTGGGTAATACTTAGATTTTTATATGAAAATGAAGATGTGTTTGGGTGACTGTTGAAATTGGGTTTTGTAAAAAAAATACTGTTGTTACAAAATGTGGTTTTCATAAGGGAGTGACTCCCCCTCCTCTCTCAAATTCGATTGTTTACGTATTCTGATTTGAACCCAGATTCAAATACAATTTAAGATAAGTCATATTATTATTTGAATTCGACATCCAATTTCACATTCTAAATTCATTAAAAATCTGATTTTTAGATGGTCTTCTGAATCCAAATTTTAGCCCCAATCCAGCTGACTTTGAAAATGTAAGGGCATTCTATATGGTATATATGTTTCTTTAAGACTATATCAGATCAGAATCTGAGTTAAAATGACATTTATCTATATGTGAATCCAATTCCGATCAGATGTCATTTCTAAAATGCAAACCCAATCTGATTTCTTAATCAGATATTAGTTTTTTTTTAATATCTGATTTTTACTTGATGGTTTGATTGGATATCTAATCTTAAACATCATCTAATTTATATTATCACCAAAAGCATACAAACCCCACTTTAAAACTGGTTTAAACTGAGGTTGTCACTAAAACCCAGCTTTCACGAACATCGTTATTTAGAGGTGACATCCAAGTTTTGACAAAGCCAGTATCATTGCCTCAGACACTGTCAGATGATAATCAAACCATTCACATTACTCTTTAAGCTTGTGGTAGGTGATTCAGGGTGACATCTATACACAAAATTAAGGATATCAATAGATCAAATTTGAATTTGATATACTGTTAACCATATCACACTTTCCGAATACACACATGCAAGGATTAAAATTTGGATTCGAAAAAAAAAAAACAAAAAAAAAAGTTCATACCTAAGTCCGAACTCTAATTTCACAATTTGAATCAGATTTTTTATATTTACATTTGAATCCTAATTTTGAGCTTATTTTCAAACCAATGTTATATATATATATATATATATATATATATATATATATATATATATATATATATTAAGGTTGGGCGTCGGGCCGGCCCGGCCCGGTATGGGCCAGGTTTTGGCCGGAAAAATCCGGGGCCGGGCCCAGGCCCGGGTCGGCCCGGTAAGCTAAAAAAATATATATTTTTTTAATTTTTTTTTGTTTTAATAATATTTTTTTATTCTTAATAAATACATTTTATATTAAAAATATTATTTTATAATTAAAAAATATTTTTTTAATTTAAATGGGCTGGGCCTGGCCGGGCCTGGGCTGGGCCGGGCTGGCCGGGCCTGGGCTGGGCTGGGCTGGCCGGGCCTGGCTGGGCCGGGCTGGCCGGCCCGGCCTGATACCCACCCTTGATATATATATATATATATGTGTCTGTGTGTATATGTTTATGTGTGCGCCACCAGATATTAATATTTTTAATTAAGATGTGACTTTTGCCAACAAGATGTGATCATGGAGCAGCTTCGTTGCTCGACTGCTCATCTAGTAGGTGAACACCTCGCAAACAAGATGTCTTAACTTTAAAATTAACAAGGAGCAGCTTCTTCAGGTAAAAATACATCTCGGTATGACAAAATTATAAACCAATGTTTTCTACGGAGAAGCTTGTTTCTCCAGGGCTATTTATCCCAACAAAAAATTGATTTTTTTTTTCTAAATTTGCGTGAAAATTATAATCCATGATGTAGGTGGAGCATGACAGGGACACGTGTGGCCATGTGTGGGCAATTACCCACACAGTCCAATAAAATTTCCATATTGCATATTTATTGACACCATATTTTTGCATATTCATATACAAAATGCTTTTCAAATATGTGTAAGGACGTACATATAGCAGATGGCAGCGCTCATGGGTTCAAATCACAGTCCAATAAAATTCCTATATATTGCATATTTTTTGACACCATATTTTTGCATATTCATAAACAGAATGCTCTTCAAATATGTGTAAGGACCTACCTTCAGCAGATGGTAGCTTTCATGGGTTCAAATCATCATCAGTGCACCTAACTAATTTTCGTATGATAATATAACTAATGACTAAAATACCCATAGTTTACATTAAAAAAGAAAACCTTTTCTAAATACAAAATTGAAAATATAAAAAAGTAAAAAAAGAACTATGTAAAACATTTCTTTTAATAAATTACTAAAATGTTTTTTCCTCTCTCGCTCCATACCATGCACATGGGGCACGCAGCTTTCTCTCTACCTAACTGTCCCAAGATATCAAAAAGAAAAATCTCACAGGTTTTCTATTTGACCCGCCCCTGAAAAAAATCCTAGCTTCACCCCTGGCACTAAGTCTATTGTTCATTGTCTCGACACTAGACTTCAATGCAGCTCTGTCCGGATACAGCTCTATACTCTACATGCAGATGAAAGGCAAGCGTCCTTGGCCATCTTTTGGGCAGTAACTTAGAGGATGCATATATGGTTGTGAAATTTTTTTAAATATTATCCCTAGGTTTGATGTAGGAACATCGTCGAATATTATCCCTAGAATTTGGTGTGCGTTACTCACGTTGAAGAGGGCTGCTACATACATTTCGTGCCTAGCTCCTTCTAGGGGAAATCAGAAACAAAAGTACTTTGACTCTCTAATATGGTTAAAAGCGCTTGCACTAAACTTGGATCTTAGATTCGAGGAGATATGAAATCCACGATGGCTGATTTCAGCATGCACCCCGAATGTAGATCTCAAATCCACTGTAGTATAGTGTAAAAAAAGTGGAGTTGAGTTGAAAAAAAGCGATGCTGTTATCAAACGCGACCTAATTGTAAAGGGTCTTCACTAGTGAATGAGGTGATGTAAAATTGGGATTGCACTAGTGAATGAGGTGATGTAAAATTGGGATTGCACTAGTGAATGATGTGATGTCACTAGTGATTGATGTGTTATGTACGGCCGATAATTGCGTGACTTTTTATAGTGTTTTATCGCCAATTAGAATTCCGACTTTTTCTTCGTAATCATTTTATTCAAGTTTCCTACGTAAGCAACAGTGACAGATAAAATAAATAAATAATTACTCTTTGTATTTCATGCAATAAAGGGAGTAAACTGAATAGAAAGATATGAAAAATTATGAACTCAGCTTAATTAATGGTTCCCAAGGTGCTACATGTCAAAGTACTAATGGTAAGTGCCTTTTTTAATAGATTGTGCCAAGTTAATTGACAGGTTACCAACCATTTGCAGAATTTATATATAAATATTTGAAAAAACATTTTTTAATGGATGAATAATATAAAAATCAAAGCACCAAAAACAGATTTTGTATGTTAAGAGGATGGAAGAGAGAGGGGATTCGCAGAATGAAATACTTCTCCTACTTATTTGAAATTAAACAGTAAGGAAAAATGTTGTTTTACCAATTACTATGTATATGAAGCCTATTTGCACTTGGATCCCAAACCAACCACTACTAAATGGACTCAGCTGCGTCTTGGTAACGAATCGTAGTGAGGATGTAGCTCTTTCATTCAACCAATGGTTAGTGATTCTTAATTTGTAAAAATTTTCTCTTCTCTTTTGAATCAACTTATGATGAGTCTAAATGCTCGATCTGTCTATTTAACATTGACTTGTGTAGTAATACAATGTTGTGAGTATCACAGCCTTCCTTTCGAAAGAGTATTTCACCTCACCATCCAAGAAGATAGCCGAAGTCCCTACCCAACCATTTGTCACCATAGGGTACATGCAGGGGTGGAGCCAACAGCCCCACCTAAAAAAAATAAAAATTTACGTATAAATTTAAAAAAAAATATTTGTCCTACATAAAAAATTTTGAAAAATGATATATCGAACCAAGTCAAAATTTAGAAACTTTAATTCGGTACCCTTTATAAAAAATTTCTGACTCCGCCCCTCGGTACAAGGGCAAGGCCTGAGGTGAGTGTGGACAATGTGTGAGCAATTGCCTACACGTACCTACAAAAAAATATTTATTTCTGTATTGACACCTTAGGACGATTTTTCTCATTTACAAAATGAAGTGTCTTAAAAATTTAAAATGTATTACTAGTGTCCCTTAGTTAGAAATATGTGCCTTCACCCCCGTTGACATGTGTGTTAATTAATAATTAAATCAGATAGTGTAAATGGCCGTCATAGTGGACCATTTTTTTTTTCCCATCGTTGTTGCTTATAGAAAGACTTGTACTCAAAAGCTGTAATGTGTGGAAAAGAATGGACGTCAACTCCTATATATATTGCTAGTGTGAGAAGTTTTGTTTCTTGTGTTTAAGTATTTATGAATATGAAACAGACAAGGGCATTGTGCGTTCACATGTTGTCTTCTCTTTTATATTGTTTATCTGTTGTCATTATTTGCACAAATAAGAGAAGGAACAGGGCTCGAGTGGGACTTCTTCATTCACAAGACCAAAAATTAAGAAAGGCTTCAAACCAAATTCAGGCCAGACGTACCGAGTGCAACAAGTTTTATTGCTATGGTACACACAAACACAGACTGAACAAACACGGTCTGACAAACACAGACTGAACAAACACGGGCTGACCGGTGCCTCCCCCATAAGCAAATGGAAAAGGAACACCCAGTGGGATCAAAGAAACTGGCGTACTGATCACTAAATAGATACGAATAGGTGCAAATTCCGACATCACCACAGCCCGATGTGAAAAGATGGCTGTGTCCCAATCTTCCAAATGAAGACTTAGGCAGCGAGAGCTTCCAACCTTGAGATATCCAAGCGTATATAATATATGCAATACTGGGTGACGTAATATATACAATACAAGGTGACGTGACGTTGCATACAAATGTAGACTTAGGCATCTCCACGAGGGGCACGGCCAAGGTAGGCCACTTAAATTAAAAAAAAAAATACATGTAAATTTTAAAAAATTTCACTTATTATATGTCAAAATTTAGAAACTTTAATTCGGCTCACCTCTGAAAAATTTTTGGTTTTGCCCCTGCCCGGGAGTCCCTTTTTCTTATCGAACAAAGTCTTATCCAAATATTCTATATAAATTTGTAGACTAAACGGTATAGTTAACTTTCAGAAAACTCTAACAATAAAGGGAGATATCTATGCTTCATTTTTTTGAAAGTGGGAGAAGAGATCAAACTAATCATTGATTCAAATTTGAACTTGAAACTCATGTAACTAACTTAACCTGTTCAGGTTATTCGATTTGACTAATCCAAGAAGGAGATAGAACTCCGATAAATCTCATTCAGTTAAATACTTAAATATAGTACTAGATTAAGAAAGACTTATTGCTCAAAAAAAAAAAGTTAAACCTCTGAGATGTATGAGGCAGGAAACTATCGAGTATGGTTGCAAGGAAAAGACTTGACCTACCTGTTCCTATTGGGAGAATATGGCACAAGGGGAGAATGCCCATGCCACTCCAATAGGACCCTTTGCCTTCTTCATGTGTAAATTTCTTGTTTAAAAAAAAAATCATTTTTTCTCACTCTTTTAGAGATTGTGAAAAATGATGGCCCCCATGTTAAATTCTTTGGCTCCGTCCCCACCCATGCATAAGGGGTTTCATTCAATAAGTTTGGCTCAAAAATAAATTACCTTTAGTACTGTCACATGGATCATTTATATTCTAAAATTTGGTTTTAGAACATGTGACATGATAAGCCTTTTCACCATAATCTCCCGTATTTTTTCACAAATCCATTCTTTTTTGTACCTAAATTATAGCATTCAATTAAATTATCCCCACGATGTGTCACATAACATTTATATGGCACAAAAGGATAATGTGTGTTCTTTAATATAACGTATTTAAAGGGACGTAATTTGGCAGCATGAACACTTTGTGACTGTCTCATGAATGTATCTCAATTTTGCGTTTTACAAATCTGCCCCAACTTTAGGGCTGATTCATGCAAACCCTAAGTAATGAATGTTTCCATGATCAGCAACTTTCACAATTTTTGCTCTTTTTGGAGGAATAAGATGGGGTTGGGCAGCTACCTAAGTAAAGCTAAACAACATTAAGCATGAAATGGAAACCTCCAAGTCGAAAGAGTGCCTTAATTCTAACTACAATGTCTTGATCATCAAAAGGACGCCATGTAATTGTTAGATATGTAGATCATATACATCCAATTTTTTGACCTGATCTTGGATATGTTTTCTCAGACTGCTAAAAAAATGGATCCCATTAGTAATCAAATTTAGACTTGGCAGGTAATTTATTAACAAATCTAAATCCAAGATTAGATTTTTGTGCTAATCATAGTTGGCTGACTCATTGAGTTGGCTCGGGAATCACCTAGGTCAACTCAGATCGTTAGAAAATTTGGCCACGAGTCAAGGTTGGCCCGACTCACCCCTGACTCACCTTGGTTTGACTTAGTCTAACTCGGCCCGACTCTGCTTGACTCGACATGACTTGCCTGATTCAGGTTATTTTAAAACTCGACTGAGTTGACGAGTCAACTCACAACCTAGTCATCAACCGATCCGAGTCCGAGTCATGATTTTCTCAACTATGGTGCTAATCAGATTAGAATTTGGTCTAAAGCAAATATTTGAATCCAATACATGGAATCTTATTATTGGGATCTGGTAAAAAAAATGGATCCCTCCCAAATTTGAAAAGTTTACATACCAATTCTTTTTTATGAGAATGAGATTGACTTCATATTGGGGAATGAATAACTGAAAGGGGAATGAATAACTGAAACAAAACATGCTCAAAATTAGAGTGCCTTAATGCCCATATACTCCTCTGACAATGTCAAAATGCATGAATACCAAAATCTAAATGGTTCTCTTAATTTTTCTTCTTGGGTGATTTTATATATAGTCATTCTTATCATTGCAATGGAATTTAAACGTGTCAAATTTGGTGCCTTCTATTGGTCAATTTTACTGGTATAAACTATCTTTAGCAGCCCACATAATCGACTTGTGTGTTAATGAATAATTAAGTAAGATGGTGTAAGCTGGTGGGCAAGTAACCAATAAATTATGTAAATTGTATATGGTCAGATTTTATATTCAAACCAATCACCATCACATGTAGTCAAGTTGGCACTATGTCGATTATGCACTTAAAATTATTGATCGCATGCTTTTACCATCCCTGGGTCACTGTATTTTCTTAAAGAGATTAAGATATGAATATTCATGACTCACTGTTTTATCTTATGGTAACAAAGAGATTATGAATATGGTGATAAAGAAGGGTCAGCCAAATTTTGGAATGTCTGTAGGATCTTATTGATTAGTACACTAAATGCTGGTCAATCTAACCTGTGGTGCACCACAACAATAAGTATTGTGTTGATCATATTTATGCATAATTTTCAGATCATGAGCACAATTACAAGACAGAAAACCTTCATTGACATACAAACTAAATGCGTAAATCAGTGTCATAGCCATGTAGATACTATCAAGATGGAAAAAGTTAGTCAATATGATACAACTTTTCCAATGGACTTAACAAATTCCTCTATCTATTGGTTTCCATCAACAGATCTTCTTTCTAATCGTCTCAATTGATCTTGCTGATCGTGTGTAGTTTCATCTGTAGAACAACAATATCCTTCTTGGCTTTGTTGTGCTTGGTATTTCAGCCAATTAACCTTCGTTGTTTTCGGAACCTTAACCAATGAATCATCCAAGTCCATCTACAGTTTGACTAAATGCAATTAAATCTACCAATAGAAAGAAGGAAACGATTAGCATAAACAGAAAGACATGCAACAAGACTTGTTTAACATGTCATTTCCACGTAAGATAGAATGAACTACAGATAGTTACAATATGACCTACACAGTCATGACTGCACAAATAGGGACCAACACTTATTACATAATATAGAAGCTTTCTGTGGAAGCCTAGAAGTAGTCAAATATTGATTTACGAAGTTCAAAAGGAATAATTTTATTCATACCAGATGGTAATGCATAGCTGATACTGAAGAGGTTTAAAAAGGGTCTGGACGTTTTACTATGCACATATTAATGTTCTAGTCATTTGACATAGTGACATTTATTGCTTTTGTTCAGTAACAACTTACATAGTATCAGAGGTGGAGCCAGAAAATTCTGAATAAAAAGCACTATCTATAAAAATTTTAAAATTTTAAGGGGTACCAATATGTATAATATGAAAAATTGCTCTAAAATATCAATATAAAAAATAAGATGTTTTTTTTTTTAGGTCCATGTGGGCAATTGCCCACACGTAGACTGTGAGGCATCACTACAGCAGAATCTCTGTGTGCTAGGAATGCATCATTGTCAAATGATAATGGGCCTAAGGAATACTGGAGGTGCAGGTTAGACCCAATCTCAAGATCATAAAGAATCTGTTGAATGGTTTCAATTATTTAGAAGTGATCCTAAGTCTGCCTCACTTCATCTTAGTGGCACAAATCCAAACTTATTGCTTCATTCATGCCCAAAAAACCAATCTTACCGTCAAACATTTCTCGCATTGTTTTCTAAGTGATGTCTGAAAGGAATTCTAACTTAGGAGGAACCATTTATATTCTTGAATATATCAATTGCATATAAGCTGCAAAGAAAAACCAACTAAAAACTGGGAGAAACAAAAAAGAAACCCTATTATTCAATACATCAACTTTCTCCATCTTCATTCCTCTTATTCTACAAGGATTCAGTAAATTAAAGCGGGTTGATCACGCTTTTAATCTGTAGGCTTTTGCGCAAACAAGATAATACAGGAAATTGAGCAAACCCAGCACAGCCAATGTCCAGTATACATTGTCCAGACGCCCCTGGTTGACATCATCCGGTAGCCAGCCGGTGACTCTCCGTATCGCACCCAAGACCGGTGCGCCGAGGTAGAACCCAACTCCGGTGGTCAACGACATCATCGCCGTGCTGGTCGCCTTGAGCGACTCCGGGAATTCCTGGTAGTAGAGACTCAACTGGCCGGGTATGAAGAAGGCCGAGGCGATGCCGTTGAGCAAAAGCGCCGGCACCAATATGAGGGCAGAGGTCTGCTCGGTGCGAACGCCTCGACTGTGCATCATGTTGAGCCTGCTTCCCTCAGCGACCGCCATGGACACGAAGCTGGCAATGGCTACTACATGTCCGGCGCCGATCCGGTGGAGCAGAGAGGGGGAGACGCGGGGGATTCTATCGAGAAGTGGGTAGAAAAAGCGGTCGACGATGGGGAGAAGGATGGTCATGCTGAGAAAGGGGAAGACCTGGAAGGAAGCGGCGGGGATCTTGAAGTGAGGGCCCAAGCTCCGGTCCATGGCAAGGACTTGGAGGGTGGTGAGCGTGACTTGGACTCCGAAGGAGACCATGAGGTAGATGCCGGTGGACCAAAGTGGGAGCAACTTCAGGAGCTTCTTCAGGTCTTCCACCTGCTGCATGGTGCAGAGCCTCCATGGCTTTGCTAGCTTGCCGTCTTCGTCGACGTCTCCTTTAGTTACCAGAGCTGCTCTGTTCAAGAACCTGCAGGAATGAAAAGTTTTATTATCTGATGATTCGGTCCTGATGGACAGGGCGTGAAGAAGCATTAGCTTGAACAACAAACCTGAAGCTGGAAGTTAATGGCGGATTCTTTGGCAGTGCTCCAGCTCCATCACGTACTCCACCAGAGTAATAGTCATCTTCCTTCATTGACGGTGAAACCTTGATCTTCCGGCTCGCGCCCACAATCACCCTAGCCATGCTAACAAACGGGCTGCCCTGTGGTCTAACATCCCGATAGCGAGCTCGCCCTAGAAGGATCATGACTAAGCCAATGCCGTTTAGCACCATGCACAGTCCATAGCCCCACACCCAGCCCACATTGTCCAAGATGTAGACAACAACTGTGTATGAGATAAGGGTCGCAAGAGTTGTTGCGAATAAGTACCAATTCACAAAGGCTTCCTGGTCCTTCGCTTTGTCAAACTGGTCCGCGCCGAGGGCTATGTAGATATAGCTCGTCCCAGCTGCGCCTAGGGCGACCAGTGCATAGACACAGCATAGGATGGCAAACTGAGCCGCTGATGGCTCACACCAGCTTGAAACCTGCCCACATGGTGGAGGAGCTAGAGATGGCAGTACTGCTGTGAGAGTCAGGGCAAGAGTCCCCTGCATATTGAAATAGGATAGTTAAACATGATCAACCTAACTTGCCAAAGAAAGAGGAACATCAAGTTATCACTTAGAAGAAGCTCTCTGGCCTTGTATACGCAATGTGACCAGAAATGCAGGTGGCTTGCAAAAGTTGAACATTTTTTTCCATGTATGTGTTTGTGGATCTTTTGCTCGTAAAATGTCCGTGTTGCCTTCATGCAATTGAAAAGACCAAAAATATTTTGAATCATAATTGGAGGGATAGTAATTCGTTCTAGACAAGACAAAACTTTAATGATTTTGAGAACTCAATTTGTGGTTCATAAGGTATTATGTTAAAAAATATATACTCTTCTTATTAAGTTACAACATATATATATATATATATATATATATATATATACATGTTTTAATATGCTAACTTTCAAATATTGCTGGATTGATACAAATTAAATTTTGGTTCTTATAATACAGTTGCCGTATAAGGAGTAGTGATGGTTTATGATGCACCTATGGTTCATATATAAGTGCTTTCAGCAACCATTCATAGAGTTTTTAGTGATGAATTTTGAATTTTTAACTCTGGTAAACATCTTTACATAGACCCCCACATTAAGTGATCTTAGGTAAGCAGGATCCTCGAGTAAAAGACGAAGCCTTCCCCTCATTAGATACCCCTCAAATTGCATGGTTGCACAATCTTCCAAGCAACTGATATCTTTGATGTCGCCTTCAAATTGGAGGGTAAGGATTTTAAAGCCTTTAGGTTCATCAGATTATTTTATTTATCCTAGTTGTATAAATGAAGAGAAATTTATAAATAACTTAATTTTTTGATGGAATGTTAGTTAACTGTCAAATGCTTGAAAAAAATACAAGTAATAACATTCTAAGCTTATAAAATAATCCACAAACCTTAAGCTACACTTAAAAGATATTTTATCCTTATTTCTAAAGAAAATTTTCAAAAGAATTACTCTCTCTCTTTTTCTTTTGTTCTCTAGAAAGTATAGTTGTGGGAAGGGAGAATAGAAAAATGTAAATTGCGTAGGACACGTGCTTGCAAATAATTTTACAAACTTAATCAATTATTTGTAAGTTTTTTAATTAATGTTGGACAGCTTTCTTTGAAGTATACCCATTGCTGAAACTTAAAGGAAGCCATCGTAAGAAGTTATATATATATATATATATATATATATATATATATATATATATATATATATATATATATATATATATATATATATATATATATATATA
>JAANDH010000218.1:294052-308796 GCA_011799765.1 Nymphaea thermarum | reverse complement strand
CGTCATGGTGTTTGTCATCTGCGCCAACTTGATGCCTTGGATGTGGTACCGCTGATCAACGTACACCAACAGGTCCGTCGTCACCCCGAAGAGGGCGACGGTCGCCGCCGACGCACTCCCTGCACAAACCAATTCTCTGGTCTCAATTCTCATGACTATAACTGACACTGGGCTGACAACCGGTCAATTGATTCTGATTTCCAGTCAAACACGGTATGAATATGAAATTCTTAAAAATTAGAAAATAACACTTTTGGAGTTTTTGGGTGGTGTTTTGCATTCAAAACAGTGTTCGAGGCGTGTTTCGGTAACTATTGAAACTGGGTTTGTGAAAAACTTAAGTTCTACAAAATGTTGTTTTCCAATAAGAGTAAATAACACAAAAAAAAGTTGTTTTTGTGTTGACTGCAGTAAGGCGGAAGAAATTTCATCTTATTTGGATGAAATTCAAAGCTCACTTAACCTCTTATCTTCTAAGAGTGCAAAATCTGCTTTCGGTGTTTTCGGGTGCTACTCCTGCTACGCTTCAACTTACGTGTTAGGTAGTCTCTCGTTTGCAACACAATGAGTTAATGTCCTAAAAATTCAAAACATGAACTAACCACCTAGTAACCCTCACACCAATCATCGCGCCAACTTCCTCGAAGGTCATGTTTTTTTGTTATCACCGGTTAATTTGTATACTAAAAGCTAGTTAAAAAAACTTTGGTTTCGTCTGCCTTTTTTAAGGCATCATCCAAACACACCATAAACTTTGAATTTTTTTATTTAACTGTCGACAGTACATTGGAACAATAAAAAGTTAGGTACTTTTTGGTTATTCAACCCAAAACTGCGTGGAGTTTTGTGAAAGTTATATTTTTAAAATAATTGTTTCTTTTTATTCTTTTAATATTAAGAGTGCCACTGGGTTCGGTCATAGCAACTGATCCTTACATTATATGCCTAATTGTAAGGACAAAACTCTTTGAGGCTATTTGGCGGTAGAAACGCTTCATGAATTTAACACCAATTTTTACGAGAGATACCAATTTTTACGACAGATTCATAAGAGGCTTCTAGGATGTTGCATATTCATGATACACTCTTAATGTGTTCCAAGTGCCGAAGACTCTAAAATTTGTGTAAATTCACTTTGGTTGAGGTTCCTTAAAATTTCACACCATCCGCTATCGATGCTTGGGTTGACCAAGTCACCTTATTTTCTTACTTTTTTTTGTTGCATTAAATATATCTCCCACAAGTTCATAAAAAAAATGAAAAAGTTTAGTTCCACGGTACACCGAGTCATCATCTTGAGTAAAACATCCCCCTTGTCCAACAGATCGAGTGCACGTAACAAATACACACGAAAACGAAAGAGGAGAAAAGAAAAGAGGATTTGAGGTATTTTAAAAATCTTTATAAAAATGTAAATTTAAAATTTGTAACTTTTTCATAACCCTTTTTGTTCATATAAAAAGTTTCTTTTTAAAATATTTTGGTCATTACATAGTTAAATTAACTAGAAACGACTTTTCTTATGCAAGAAAAATGCATCTTCATTATCGATTGAGTTCTGCGCCAGAGGAAACAAAGCTCTGCAAATGCCTCTAATTAAAGACAAGTGTATTCCTTCCCAAATTCCCAAGAACGAGAAACAGTTCCCATGAATCGAGAATGGCAATTTGCTATCAGTAACTACAAGAGATGGAGAGCAAGTGGGAACAGGAAAATGTGAAGTTGGAAACTCGCTCAGCAGTTTTTCAGTGTTCTTGAAGTTGGAGGTAAATAGAAGCCCAAAAAACTTTTCTAACCCCAAAAAAAAAAAAAAAAATCATGCCATTGCCGTCGATGAAGGTCGACTTTTAGCAACACTGCAACATATTCATTAAGAAACAGGTTTGTAGATCTTCCTTTCTTACTACAGAAAAGAAAACTGTTGCATGGTTAAAGGATGAGGAAGCCAGAGAATTCTCCGATAAGATAAAAGCAACCATGAGATGAAACGCTGATTACCAACCAAAGGAAACACATGAAGCAAGAGTTATAATTAACCAAAACCAGCATCGACTCCATGGAGAACATGCATGAGAGGTAGCAGACGGCTTGGCTTACCTATGAGGAAAGGAGCGGTGATCCATCCACCTTTCCGGGAGGAACTCCGGCCAGTTTCGCTGCCGGAATCTGGGAACCGAAGCGTTTGAGAGCAGCCTTCGCCTTCCAGATCCTCATAAGCATTCTCTTGAATATTTTCCCTCTCCATCTTCTCCTTCGTCCTCTGCTTCCCCTTCTTCTCCCACGAAGCTCCTCTCCCTTTTAAATACGCTTCAGTTGTTGTAGTTTAAGTCAGTGAATGTTAAAGCAGTCGCCAAATCAGAGGGTCCCATAGTTGGCATGTGAATTGTGAAGTGCACGGACGCTAAGGAATGTGAAGTTATCTGATCCGGATTAATTTCACCAACCTTTTGTTAACGTGTTTGAGATTGCATCATCTGATGGTGCAAGTCGGATGGGACCGTCACTAGCGTCAGTTGACTGCGACAAAATGTACACGCTGCCGACGAAGCTGGTCCACACACACAGGAAAAGCTATCCACAGTTCTTACTATATTTGTGTTTGATTGCAAAACAGTATATTTTGTCTACGCCCTCAATTACCTCACTGTTTCGCTTCCAACTCCCACATTAGGGTGTTGGGTATAACACTAAATTCTTGGAATGCGTGTCCTCTTAGTTCGGCCTGGGTATTAGGTCGGCTCGATACCCAAAGCACGAGTGAGGGCTTGACCTAACACATGACATGTGGGGTTTGGCTCCATTATTAAAGTTAAAAATATATATTTAATATAAAATAATATATATATATTATTAATTATAATAAAATATTATAATTATATATAAAAACCAATAAAATTAATATAAAAAAATTATAGGGTTCAATCAGGTGTAGTAGGGTATACCATGATCGAATGCCTTTTTATTTGGGCATGAGAGTCAGGCCGAGTATTGAGTACCAATCAATGACCCGACTTCTAGGCTTATACTTAACATGCATGCATGAATCAAAAATGTTTGATGTGATTTTTATGTCCTTGTTGGCTACAAGAACACACAGATCAATGACATACATAGTGTTATTCCATATTGTGCTTTATGGCCATATGATTGAAGGGCCGAATATTTTCTTTTCATGGCATCAACTGCATGTGTCATGCTTCCAAAAGTTTTACTTAAAGTGAACGTTGCGCTGCATGGGAATTTTCTTTTTTAAATTATAGTCAGATAAATATAAGGCTGGTTCAACCAACTAGAACTCGACTCAAACTCACTTGATTAAGCTTGACTTGATTGCTCAAGGTTTTCGAGCTTATAAACAATTTGAGTTTTGAGTTACATGAACTCAACTCCATTAAACTCGTGTAAGCTAGTTTAAACCTTTTTTTTTTTTGTAATTTTTAAACTTGAAAACCAATGAAATAGCTCAAATCAAATATGGCGTTGGTAATGAGCTTAAACCAATCGAGCTCAAGCAAGGATTCAATCTATCGAGTGGAGCTCAACTTAGATCGAGCTCGAGCCGTACAGACCTAGAACTAAGAGTGTTACTACGAATTATAAGAAATTCTCCGCAGAAAGGCCATCGGTGATGAAGCTTCTTCCATTTTTGTGACGTTGTGCCTGCCTTCAAAGCCCACATCCCGAGGGCAATGAATGTGTGGCTCACGTGGAAAAGAAATTTTAGTGAAAAAATTATCCCTTTAAATTATATATATATATATATAAATATATAAAGAGAGAGAGAACTTTGTGTTTGACGGCTAAAAAAAATCGTTCGCTGAAGCACATAAATCGTGGCTAAAAACACTATAAATCTTCATTGCATGATAAACTGTTGTTATGTTTCATGTGACAAGTATTGTTGAGTGACACTAATTGTAACCCATTCGGCAGAATTGGCACACGGCACACACACACACACACACACACATATATATATATATATATATATATATATATATATATATATATATATATATATATATATATATATATATATATATATAGAGAGAGAGAGAGAGAGAGAGAGAGAGAGAGAGGAAAAGTCAATGTAATGTTCTCGAGTGCTGGATGGCTAGAATTAAAAAAAACTTGTTTCATATTGCACTTCATTTTTCTCGTTTTGGTTAGTAAATGTTAAAATAGAGGCGAAATTAAAGGGTTCCATGAATGCAATGTGAGGTGCTTGGACACTAAACACTAAAGGATGGGACAACTCTTCTCCGGCTTAATTTCACCAAGATTTTGTGCCAGCGTGTTTGCGTCAGCATCATCTGATGGTGCAAGCTGGATGTGACCCTCACCGACCTTAGCCCCAGCTGAACTGAACGTCACAAAATGGACACAATGCCTACCAAGCTGGTCCACACACAAAGAAAGGCGACCCCATTTTTCACTGTTCAATTGTATTTCTAGATAGTGTTTGACTGCAAAAGTATAGTTCAATTTGTCCACGACATGCAGTACGCCAAGATTGAAATTCTTAACAGCCTTGTGTGGGCAGTGGCCCACGCTGACACCAGCCCCCTTGTATCTCTGCCACTGGTTCATACCACACATACCAAAAGCCCTAGCTTGTTGTTAGATGTGATTTTGCTCAGTGTTTGATTCTTGGATTTAAGAGCATCATCTATCAACACAACCAGTTTTCTAGGGAAATATTAACATAATGTTCTTGGATCATGTGGTTGGTGGACATATAATTCAATATTCTTTCTACAATATGGCTTCAAGGGCAGGTTGACAAATGGAAAAAGTTTTATTTAAGATGAATGTTGTTCTGCATGTAAATTTTTTTCTGATATTTTTTTTTTTAAGTCAGAAGAATAATTTTTCAGGGATAATGACTCCCGGACTCCTCTCAACCAGCCAGCAAGCAAGCAAAAAGCCAAAAGTAATAATATTTGGCCAATATATATCAATTATCAACTCAACATGTAAAGAGCACAGAACTCATAATAATGCTGTCCCTTTTTTTTTTTATGTTTTCTCCTTGTTTCTGCGCTACCCACAAAGCAACAAAATACAGATGTGGCTCACGTTCATTTTGGAAAGGAAGAATCTTTTTGGGACCCTTTTTCGCTAGGGCATCAATATATATGTGTCGCAAAAATGCATAGTTCTGTAATGGGTTTTAGCACAAAGTAAAAAATAATAATAATAATAACGATATGTCCAATTACATATAAATTAAAATCAGTCGCTTACTGTCTATGGCTGGATTTTTTTT
The DNA here is from genome assembly GCA_011799765.1 of Nymphaea thermarum. Lineage (NCBI taxonomy): Eukaryota > Viridiplantae > Streptophyta > Magnoliopsida > Nymphaeales > Nymphaeaceae > Nymphaea > Nymphaea thermarum. The sequence continues at coordinate 303,527 of JAANDH010000218.1, read as the reverse complement.
ATATAATTTGCGACACTAAAAACCGTCTGGTCAATCAAATGTTGTTCTTGAATGCATCATTTGGAACAGCTTTTAGCATTACAAAAATAATTTTAAAATAGAAAAGCCATCTGGCTATGGACCGGCAGAATTTTTTGTTACAAAGGTCGAACTACCTTTTGAAAATTTTATCCGGAACTAAAAATATAATTTTCAAAATTTTTTATGTAAGTTCAACTAAATTTTTTATATTTTACATATAAAATTTTACATTTTAGCTGGCTGATAGCCACAAGCACTTATAATATATAAGCTTCTTCTTCAGACAAAGTTCTCAAATTTGACAACAAAGATTTAAAAAAAAAGTTCAGTGAAAATTCTGTTAAAATATTACGAATAGATAATATGTTCATTTTTATCCTTTAGACCAATATAAATGTAATTTCTAGTTTCTTTTTTAATAATATTGAAGCCTTGACTGTGTTAAAGAGTGTCCGTCTCGCATGGATTTAAGCACTTTGAATTGAACCACCTGCGTATAAATATTTGTTGTTTTTCTGTGTTCGTTCTACTTCGCCTCCCTAGTCTTAATTGTCTTCTTCTTTTTGTCACTTTATTTATTTTTTCACAGAAAGAAGAATCAGACTCAGACAAAATGTCGTGCGGCCGCTTTCAAGGTCGCAAACAGACAAACTACGTACCAATGGGAAAAGAAAATCTCATCGTCTGTTACGCGTAAGAATGTAAAGCCACGTTTGAACACGCGGTAATAAAATAACGGGCATTTCTTATCGGGTAGACGTCAGGTGGAACAAAAGTTCCAGGTTCCACCTACCACATCTCCTGTGATGAATAGAAATTTTCGTTCCCACTTGTTTAAGTGGAACTCTTAATGTCCATGTTTGTGTCTCTCAAAAGTTCCACCAGTTTTAGTAGAACTTTGATGTATCAGGACTGAGCAAAAACACTTGTGATTAAAGTTCGGTGTTTGTTTCCCCGCGAAAACTTCTCTGGATTTTCGAGTTTAAGTTGCACAATGAAATACCACATACTCAAACGTGGCAAAGACGTGTCAAGTAATATGTGGCTCGCGCGCAGGTGAAAATATTATTGTGAAATATCGTGGTAAGCATCAGCGACAGAGCCAGAAAAATTTGTTGAAGGAGTACTCGTTCACATATGTTCATATTTCAAAAAACATTTGGAGCTTGACATTTGAACATGTTAATATGAAAATAAAGGAACATTGAAGCACCAGAGAAAACCATTAAGCCACGATAAAAGTGTTGAGGTGCTTTGACATAACCAAAAATAACTCTTCACACAATATGTTTTTCTTAAGTGGAAGTATCATTTGGCAAGGAGAGAAAATGAAAACGGAACGGAAACTGAATCTGAATCTACAATAACGTCATCTGGTTTAACCAACACTCCCTTGGATGCAAAAAAATGTGAGAGTCCATTGTGACGGCCCGGCCGATGGCGACCGACGTCCCCACCTCACCAACCTCATTACTTTTTTTTTTTCCTTAACTTTTGAAAACTTGAATTGTGATTTTGACATCACTTGTCTTACTCATCAAAGTTATTTATAAAAAAAATTAAAAAAAAATGAGGTGCATTTTTACCATCTAGTATTAATTCACTTTATGTTTAAGTAAAAAACTTTGAATAGTCAAAGTCATTATTTAGTATATATATATATATATATAGTGAATTGATGATTAAGAGTAAAACAATGATAAAAAGGTGATTGAAATATTTATAATCTAGTATTACTTTACATATTTTTCTTATAAAGGTGATTGAAATATTTATAATCTAGTATTACTTTACATATTTTTCTTATTGTTTTTCTCTCAACCATTCATATGACCGACTCCAGTATAACCACCCACCTTATATTTCAGTATTTATATATAATGAAAAATGGGTAGTCGCTTATGTATCAATAAGATTCAAGAAAATATACAAGTTAAGCTGTTTTTTCAAGAAAGCAAAATACCCCTGAGAAGCAGAGACAAGTGTTTTCATTTGAGATAAAATTTATTTATATCTTTCATGTAGTTCGTTCTTTTCGAAAAATGGTTTGACTTCCATTTTTTAATTTGATGTCCACGTTCTGATCACATTAAAGTCAATGGCCAAAACAATTCTGATTGAGTTTCACATATAAATGTCTGAAAGCTACCTATTATATGGAAAGCGTGTAACTTGGTTCAGTTTCAACGAACGGCACATAATGTTTTATTAAAATGCAGATTGAGTTGTGCTGCATTTATTAGGTGCACCCAACCCATGTATGCACTAAGAGTAGTAGAAAGATATTTTGGTAGTCTTTTAAAAAGAAATCTCCTTCTTATTTTTTTTATTTTCATTTTTATATTCACAAAAGGTTTTTTTTTATGTGAACTGGCGCATAAAAATTTTGTGCACCAGTATAGCGCATATGACTATACTTTGTGGTCTCTACATAGCTTGAATTCATCAAATTTCCAGTGGTTGGAATTAAAAAATAATGGATTTAGCTTATTCATATATGTCATTGTTGTGAATTCGTCCCCGTCACCTTGCTTGGAGGTGGTTGCCTGCACGATGCCCACAAAAAGTATTTATTTTTATATTGAAACTTCATCATAGTGTACAAGTACATACGCCTTAAAATTTTACAATCATATAAGTTAACCAAATTTTCTAGCTCCCCCTCACCTCTGCCCACTGAGCGCCATGACCAGCCTGTGCTCACCAACCATCCTCGTCTTCCTTGTCGTTATAAAAAGTGTTTTTTAGTGTTTTAGTCTAAGTCACAGTGGTACCGGTACGGCGGTACGTTCTGGTACGGCACGGATCTAGATCCGGGTCGAATCCAGATCTAAACATCATTATAACAAAAAAAACTCAAAAAATTTACTTGTTTTTGATTTTTTTTTTTTTACTTTAACATAAAAAGTCTCATTATAACTTAAAAAAATCATGATTTTAAGTTACTTGTGGTTTAATTATATATAATAATTATGGTTTAATTATATATAATAACTATTTTTTTGAATTAATTATATATAATAGTCGCCGTACCCGTACCATGATTTTAAAAAATGTCGTACCCGTACCCCCGTACCCGTGTGACATAGGTTTTAGTACATGTGTCCAAAGAACTCAGCCTCCTTTTTGGACTAAAAGTTAGCAATAGGGGCCAGAAAGGTCCCTTGAGTAAAGGGCAGATTTTATGTGTGCAGAAGCTATAAAAAAAAGTTCACATTGTTGATTTCGAATTTTTCACGAATTTAATTTGCACGTCGATACCATATGAATCTTTTTTTTTAAATGACTTTGTGTTATGTGTGTGTATATTATATTTTTTGAACTTTCTTTTTTGAGGGTCATATATATATATATATATAAACACATATATATATAGGGAGAGAAGACCTTTCAATCCTGATATATGTATATATATATCAGGTGCAATCAGAGACACCTACGCACTTCATCGAATGAGTGTGATTAAACACACTGCTCAATGTGATGCATTTGTCAGTATTCTATGTGGGGCTTGAACTCCACCTCTGCTCACTAAGCACCTGACCCCAACCACTCTGCTCACCAACCGCATCTTCTTTGTCATTGTAAAGAGTGTTTTAGTACATATGTCCCGTTTTTTCTTGTGTTTGAGACTGATTGAGTCATGAAGCCTCCTTTTTGGCCTAAAAGTTTTAAGAATAGGGGCCAGAAAGGTAGTTTGACTAAATAAAAAAAAGCTCACATTGTTGATTTCGAATTTTTTACTAATTTAATTACCACATCGATGCTATGTGATTCTTTTTTTAGTATTGGGCTTTTGTACATGTGGATTGCATTTACGTATATGCTAAGTCACAAGGGTACAAGTGTATATGATATGGGAGCGATTTTAAAAACCTTAGGTGGAGTTCATAGAATCCATGAAAATTATCAAAATTAAAATGAATAGAGAAGAATATAGAATCTTGGTCGAAGGAAAATACAAAAGAAGTGAAAAATCAAAATTAAAGAAAAAACTAAGTTTTAAAATAAATTTTTTATGTTTTAAAATATAGTTGTACCTGCATACCCATGTTAACATACCCACATTCTGACACTGGTACATGGGAAAATCCCACATACCCGTGTGAACTAGTGTATATGTCAGAAATTAGTTCCCAAGAACCCTTTTCTATGACATGCTCACTTAGTGTAGTGGGGTTTGGTTGATGATAACAAGTTTTGTACACAGCTTTATATAACGAATGTACGATGAAGGTGGACCCCAGTACCAAAATTTATTTTAATATCTTAACATTGCACGTGCACAATGAATATTCTTAATCATGTTATTATCTCATACCTCTATCATTATCTCATACCCCTCTAATACAGGCCCACCTAGAAAGCGGTCGAGAGTAGCCGACGGCGCTGCCGAGACCAGACAAACAGTCCAGACTGAGTAGGACCAGAGCGCCGAGGGCGCTATTGCAACGGCTGGTGCAAGGGAAGATAGCACCGGCCTTGCACAAAACTGTGACGTTAAACCGAGTGGTGACAATGACGCCGCGCAGCATGCACCGGCTGCAGCAGCCAAGTGCGATGCTAACCTTTCTTCCTCTATTCTAGCTGTAATAGGTAACCTGGGCGCAAGGGAGGCTAATCTAGATGCGACAGCAGCGAGCGACGTGAGTGAGGGGCATTCGTGGGCCAGCGAGGCTTACCAGGGCAGCCAGCAGCACCCACCAGGACTGAGGATGAGACGAACGCCGAAGTGCTCGAACAAAGTGAGGCTACCTTACTCACCCAAACCGAGCCACACGTACTCGATCGGAATCTAGAGGATCTATCACACCAGGCCCAGCATGAGGAGAGGTTCAAGGCACAGCTCGGAGGACCAAAAGGGCGAGGTTCTGGACAGGAGCAGTTCGGGCCCGATCGGACGAACAGCGCAGCCCAAATTGGACCAGCACAGGAGGTGTCTAGGTGTCAAGAACAGAGACAGACTGTTTTGAGACAGCCAGACAGGAGAATAGAAACAGAACGGACTGGACAGGACAGAACGGTTCTGGACACAGAGAACCGAGTCAGCCAGGATTCAAGAACACACAGAAACGGTTATGCACACTTCACCTATAAAAAGAAAGTGATGTAACCCTAGGGAGGGAAAATTGATCGTTAAGGAAGTTTTCTTGCAATGTGTGCTGGTTTGAAAGTCTAAGAATCCTTCTCCCGCAAAGAGCTCCAGCCATGGTGTTCCAATAGCATCGTGTTCAAAACCTTAACGGAGGTAGCTTTTGACGATCGATGGCTAGGTGTATTATTCGTTAGTTAGCACCATACCACGGGAGGGTGTGGTCAGCGATCGAGCAACATCTTTCTAAACTATTTCCAGCGTTGAAGATCGAGCTACCGAGCAGGTTCTCCAGCCATAGGAGGATCGAGGGGCGGAGCTTGGCATTGGGAAGCAGTGAGGGTTTGGCACCATTTCCGTAGCCTCAACAAAGGGTTTCTTCCAGCAATGTGTGCAACCTCAACAGAGGATTTTCAGCACATAGGTACATTGGCTGAAACCAGCCAAACGGGTGGTGTTGATCAATGTCTCTACCATCGACATCCAGGGTCTCCAGCCTTGAAGGCTAGTATTGCTCACTCCAGCGATATTACCTTTGAAGATTACCGTTCTGATCGTTGCCTTCAATGGAAGGATCATCTTTGCGCATTCCCGCTTGCTTTGGCCTAAAGCATAGGAGGTTTATTCGACATTCCAGCGATTGAAGGGTCTGGACGCACGGTTGAAAACTAGAAGAGGCGCGTTGGATTCCCCCCTTCGGGAGAACTGTCTAACACATATTCCAAGAGTTCTATCATGAGTTTAACCAGGAGTTTTTGCATGTCCTTGTCGATTCATTAGATTTTCTATGTTCTGAACAAAATTCATGGTGATTGGAGGGAGATTCGACTGAGAAACGAATGGGAGAACGATCGATGTTGTCTTTCCCTGTTTTGCAGCTCAGACACCTCTAATCAAACGGACATCTGAAGATATTGGGAGGGTCATTGCACAAACGAACTTTGTGTTCGTCTTCCCAACATCCCAACAGAGATTTTGAGCAAAGAATGAGCAAAATCCGTGGAGAAACGAGGAAGATATGCCTTCCGGTCGGAATCTGACGATAACTGGCAGAGCTAAACAACATTTCACCGCCAATCTGGCAAACCTTCGCTTCTGATCTTCTGAAGCAATTTCGATTCAAATTGATACGCTAATCCCACTCTTCTTACGCTTAATTAGAGTGTTAATCCATTGATTTACGTTTCTTAGACCAATTTGGGGCAAACCCCCAATTTTTGTTGGAGGAAATTGTTATCGCGTGGACAACTTCTTTGTTCTTCTGCTGTTGAGCTGGACTGCGACAACCTGAAGGACTAAATATTAACGAGCTGATCATGGAGAGCTCAGATTGTTGTGAAAATTGGAGCATCTACTCCCTGGGATGTCCTCAACCTACAGTCCAAGATTCAGGCCAAACAAAGCAGCGGATGATTTTATATGATTTTTTGAAGGTTGATGTACCCTGTGAGATGCCTGAACGAATTGAGAGCTGCACGACAACAGAAATCAGCCTGAAAGACCTTCAACGAGTGTAGTGCTGAGAAGTCGGTTGGAACTCATCTTTTGGGTGTTCAATCTACCGTCCTTTGGGCTCCTACAGACCAATTTTCATCTTGATCGGAGCAACGGATGAATTGATATGATTTTTTGAAGGTTGCTGCCTCCCTGACGTCGCTGGAACACACCTGCGAAGGGGATCTTCGTCTGCACCCCAAATTTGTTCATTAGTTTGGGAATATTTCATTCTCTGGTGACGATCCTAGGCCTGATGTATTTCCTTTATGTTATTTACCATGATTTGATGTTGTTCGGGCTTGGTGATATTCTGTACTGAGGTATTGCTAGGAAGGAGAAGCTGGAGTGTAAGTTGCCATGTGCAGTGCACATGCTTCAGCGTCAAACGAAGCTTGCTCCATCACATTCACGTTGGCATGCATTTTCTCCCACCATTCGGACTATACGAAATGGACCATAACGAAGGGGCTTTAATTTTTGTGCTTTACCCTTGAGCCGTTCAGCTCCAAATGCAGCCACACAAGATCGTTCACTTGAAAATTGCCATGAACTCGATGTCGATCATGGCGTGCCTTATACCGTTGTTGAGCACGTTGCAGATTTTGCTCCACCTCTTGATGAATTTCTTTAATATGTTCAAGGAAGTGGCGAGCCTTGGCTGGTTCTGTTGCGGCATCTTGAGCTGCTTCATTTGTTGTGATCGTGAAATCCAAGTCAAATGGACTAGATGGGAGGAAACCAAGACAAGCTTCAAATGGGGATTTTTGTGTCGACTCATGCATTGCTCTTTTGAAGGCAAACTGTAGATACGACAAGCTGTCATCCCACGTTTTTGGATGTTGAGCATTATACCCCGTAGCAAGTGCACCATGGTGCGGTTCACTACTTCTGTTTGCCCATCCATTTGTGGATGGTAAGGAGTACTCATTTGAAGCTTGGTATCCATCAATTCCCACAACGTTTTCCATATTGCACTTAAAAATCGACTATCACGATCCGAGATAATAGAGTTGGGCAACCCAAAGTGTACCCAGACATGATGGAAATATAAGCGAGCCGTCTGCACTCCAGTGATAGTCTTCTTACATGGAACGAGAATAACCATTTTGGAAAAACGATCTACGACCACGTAGAGATAATCATGTCCTTGTTGAGTAGTTGGTAGACCACCCACAAAATCCATGGATACACTTTCCCACGGACGTGTTGGTACTGGCAGAGGTTGGTACAAGCCTATGTTACGCTTGCTAGGCTTTGAAACACTACATAGTGTGCACCCTCGCACGAATCGACTAATGTCTTGTTGTAGATTGGGCCAGTAGACATACCACTGTAAATTTTGAATTGTTTTGTTGATTCCAAAATGTCCAGCCACCTTAGAAGTATGAGCTTCTCTCAACCACATGGTACGATCTGCTCCTTGTGGGATGCACAGTCTTCCGTCCTTTTCCAGCAAGTGATTCTTGATGGTATATTCAGACTTTACACCTGTTTTTGCAGCTTTGTAATGCTCACAGAAATCTGGATCATGCATATATAGATGGACGTAATCATCATGCATGCTGGGTTGGACTTGCATGAATCCAGTTAAGCAAACATATGTCTGTGGTGGCCGAGAGAGCATATCTACCAATTTGTTTAGACTCCCTTGCTTGTACTTGATGACAATATTGAATTGTTGGAGGTAAGACATCCATTTCATATGGCGCGCTTGCTGCAGTTTGGACTGTGATTGTAAATACTACAATGGCCGGTGGTCGGTGTGCACCACTATTTCTTTTCCTAGCAAATAGCAGCGCCATTGTTTAATGGCCTGATGTAATGCAAGAAGTTCCTTATCATATGTTGAATAATTGAGTTGTGCTCCCTGGAATAGCTCGGAATAGTAGGCCACCGGTCGTTGTTCTTCCCTGAGCACTGCCCCCATAGCGTAACCTGAAGCATCGGTTTCTAATTCAAATGGCTTGTGCAAATTTGGCAACGCAAGGAGTGGAGCTTCACTTATTTTCCACTTCAGAAGATTGAAGGCGGCTTCACATTTTTCTGTCCATTCGAACTTGCTATTTGCCTTAGTCAAGGCATGAAGAGGTGCGGCCAATACTGAAAAATGTTTAATAAATTTTTGAAGATATTGACAAGCACCGACAAAGCTGCGTACCTCGGTGATATTTCGTGGCGTCGGCCACTTACGAATGACATCAACTTTATCTAGATCGATGCGGAGGGTTCTACCACCAACTATGAAGCCAAGATAGATGAGGGAGGTTTTTGCAAATTCACATTTTTTTCCATTAAGCCACAGATGATGCTGTCGTAATACCTCAGAAACTTGATGAACATGTTGCTCATGATCTTCCCATGACTCATGTATATCATAATATCATCGAGATAAACTAATACAATTTTTTACAAAAATGGACATATGTTTGCATCCCAAAATTTTCATTTGTTTTGGAGTGCTCCAGAAAAATAAGGTTTTGTTTTAAAATAGGAAAGAAAGGGACTCGCCCGTCGGTACGAGGATCGACCGTTCTCGGTGCCTTTACCGGGGGTAATCAACCCAAGGGCTATGTTTATCATTGATGCATTTCGTTTTAACTTAAACATCTTTTTTATTCTATATGCGGTGTAGAAAAATATTGAAAGTTTGATGTTTCAAACTTTTTAAAAGATTCTTGAAGAATTGTTTGAGAATGTGAAATATTTTGAGGAAAACTAGAAGGAAATCCTTGTGAATATCATTGGAAAGCTTGAAAAGTCATTTTGAAATCATTTTAGTGTTCTCTTAAGTCTTTAAGTAGGTTTGAGATTTTGCTCTAATTCGGTTACCACCTAGTTAGAGCTCCATCTCATCTTGCTTAAGTT
>JAANDH010000218.1:250002-292206 GCA_011799765.1 Nymphaea thermarum | reverse complement strand
TGTCAAAAGGATGGGCAAATGGGTCTTGTTCTAATTTGGATTTGAAAGTTGGATTTTGGATCTAATTTGAATTTGATAATTGGATTTTGAGTTTGAAATGCTAGATTTGGATCTAAACTTGGATTTAAAATTCATTTTAAAAATAATAAACCGAAAATTTTAATAGCCCCATTTTTGAAAAATTTGGGGTGATAACAACATAGGACGTCGTTAATGAGATGCATAAAAGTGGTTGGGGCATTGCATAGGCCGAACGGCATCACCCTCCACTCAAAAAGTCCTTGGCGCGTCTTAAATGCCGTCTTCCATGTGTCCTCTTCTCGGATGCAAACTTGATGATATCCTGACTTTAAATCAAGTTTGGTGAGGAATCGAGCATTTTTGAGTTGGTCCAGCAGGTCGTCGATGCGAGGAAGCGGGTAGCGATTCTTGACGGTGATCTTGTTGAGTGCTCGATAATCAATACACATGCGCCATCCTCCGTCTTTCTTAGGCACTAAGACCACTGGAGATCCACAAGGTGAACTGTTGTGTTGTACTACTCCCCGCTCCAGCAGATCTGCCACTTGTCTTTTAATTTCTTCATTCTCAAGTACCGAATTACGATACATGGAAAGGTTGGGCAGAGGAGCATCAGTCTGCAATTGAATTTCATGCTCGATAAGACGCCGTGGTGGTAGCCCTTGCGGATCTTCAAACAAATCAGTATAAGAATTGAGTAATTTTGTGAGTATACCTTCTTCTTTTTCATGTGCATGCATGAGATGGCATATTGCATTTCCTTCACACGGCTGCACTAAACGTACAAGAAATAAGACAAATCTTTGTAATGCATTCACCACTCTTTTAACTTGTCCGGCCGTCATCAAGTCTATGGGTGGGACGATGTTGTCCTGAGTGATCACAAACTACTTCCCGTCTTTGGTGAGTTCATATTCTTGTGCTCGTCAGTGGTAGTGACCATCACGGAGCCACAAATATGGACTTCCGAGAACCACTTGACAAACATCGAGTGGGACAACATCACAAATGACTTCATCAATAAAACGGGAAGTGATGGCAAATTTCACCTTGCACTGGCGGTCCACTCGTTGTCCAACATCCTTTATGATCCATCCCAAGGGATATGGGCACAGATGCGGTGTAGTGGCCAAGTCGATTTGTTCCACTAAACTTGACTAGATTAAATTTTTTTGGCTTCCAATGTCGAAGATCGCTCCGATAACCTCATTTTTCACCTAGATAGAGATGGTGAAGAGTTCCTCATCATGGTCCTCCTCTGCGGTCAAGATAACAGTGTCCAGTCTCGCCATCAAGGATAGGGTCGTGTCCGCATGCTGTATTGAGCCAACCCGCTCAGCTAGCCACCACTGTGTTAATGTGTTTCCCTTTATTTTGATCTTTGAACCGCTTGGGTTTTAGATCAGGATGCACCTTCCAGCATTTATCCTTGGTGTGGCCAGAAATTTTGCAATGATCGCAGTAGAAATCAGACTTGGAAGAAGATGACTTGGAGTCCCTTTGAGTGTGATTCCTTTCATCTTTCGATGTCTTCTATTTGGATTTTGCAAAATTTTTGTGATTGTTTCCCCTGTTCTTTACTTCAATAGCCATTGTTGTAGTATTGGCGCTCGAGACATCCAACACTCGAAAAAGCTGCAACTCTTGATTAATCGAATAGTGTAGACCCCCCACAAATTTTTGTACAGCTTCCTCGGTGTAGATTGATATGCCAAGAGCAACCGCAAGCCATCGGAACTCAGTCGTATATTCTTGTACCGATTGCGTGTTGTACTGCCGCAACGTATACCACCTTGTCCAACGATCTTGCAAGTATCCCATTGGATAGAACTCCAGTCTCAGGAGTCTTTTAAATTCCTTCCAAGTGATGCTCTGTCCTTTTTGAGATGCCAGTATACCATTCCACCATGCCAATGCATGGTTGGTGAGTTTTAATCTAGCAAAGGCTACACATTCCGTACGTAGATACTCGTAAAGAGTAAAATATGTTTCCATTTGAGCCAACCAAGAATTCAGCTTCTCAGCATCAATGGAACCATCAAACACAGTACCTTGAATGGTCTTGGGCATTCCCTTGTGAGAGGTTGTTCGGGTCCCTTCGCCTCTTCTTGCTTTGCATCAGTGTCCTCCCTTTGTATCTTGACCATTTGTTGTTGAACATGCTCAAGTTGTTCCATCCGTAAAGCCATGTTTTCAAGGGTGGATAGCATGGTTTGAAGAGCAGCAACCAACCCAACGGTCATTTCTTTTTCTTCGGGCGTAGACATGTCACCCTCTTTAGATTGTGGTCGCCGTCGATGTCGTGTGAGAACTTGCAGCAGCTCACCAGTGGCGTCGTGCGTCGATCGGGTCCCCACCATGCACAAAACCACGCTCTTTGATACCAGTTGATCCGTATTGGATCTCGAATCGGTCTCTCACTCAAAAGAAAACACAAGACACAAAATTTCTCTCTCCTCCAAAAGTGGAGAGGCCAACTTTTTCTTTATATATTCTCTTTTTCTTGATCCCCTTTTACAGGTGCTCTCCCTAGGAGGAGGCTTATTGCTAGGTGTACAACCACCCATCATACACGTCTCCAAGGACTCCCACAACCATCAGGGTCTCATGGGCTACACTTTCTCTAACCACCAACCACGTGCTCTTCCCACAACCAAACTGCTGTCATGTTCTCCAACGTCTCCGACTTGTTGGGCAAGTCATGCGCATACGGGTTGACACGGTGCACGTCAGTTGCCAGCTGCAAGACCGGGTCTTGTTCCCGGATCAGACAACCAACCACTAGAGCCTCGTCGTTCCAACTGGTTACTAGACAAGATAGGCTTTCGAACTTGTGTTGGTACTCAAGGACTGATCCAGTTTGTGTCAAGTTCGTAAGTTGTACATTGAAGTCATTGAAGTGAAAATCCTCAAACCGACACATCAAGTTATCCCAAACTGTTTTCAACTCTGGTTTGGTTCCCTACAGCCCCATTGATACGATTGTAGGGCCTCTTCCTCTAACCACATCATGACACAAGTTATCTTTTGATCGGGAGGTATTCCTTGACATTGGAAATAACTCTCAGCTTTGAATACCCAATCATTAGCCTTTTGTCCATTAAATTTGGGACAGTCTATTTTGAGTTGATGCATACGAACCCTCATGCTGGCCGCATCGATCACCTCCTCTTCTAGCTGGGTTTCCTCTACCGTAATACAGCCCATGGTCACTCATCGTCATCCATCTCTAGATCAAGGTGGTCCGGATCTGGTTGTTGATTTGGGCGAACCACTTGAGGTCCGGGTGGTGGCCTAGGTGGCCTCACCTCCTCACGCCTATCATCCAAATTTGTTGCCCCTTCTTGCCTTGGCCAAATTTGGTCATCTCCAACTTGAAGCATTGGCTGCCTCCCTTCCGTTTGATTCCCCTTTCACTAGCTGCTCCCGTGGCTTGGGCTATGAGCTGTTGTATCCCATTCATAAGGTTTGACAGATTTATAGGGGCGGGTTCCTTAGGTGTTTCTTTGGGCAGTTCGTAGGAGGTACTCGGCGAGTTGGAAGTGTTGTTCTTTGTTCCATTACCTTGTGCAATAGCCAAGACACTTAAGGACATTCTTTCCAGATTATCTAATATTTCATGAACTCTTTGGTTCTGCCTACTCATCACCATTAACATGACCAACATCTTTTATACTAGGATCACCATCAGTTTGTGGCTCTACGCTAGGAGCAGCTACCTCATCATTAACAGTGCCTACTACCTCGGTCTAAGGCTGCTTGGCCTTATGTGGTGCCATAACTGAGCTGGATTGCCCTCAAACATTGAAAAATTCTGCTATATCCCAAGTTGAAAACGAAGTCCCAAGCTATACCAAAATCACCCCAGCTAAAATAAGATGATGCCTACCACAAGTTGCTCTGATACAAAACTGTTAAGGCTACCCTTGTGGGCGGCTGAAATGAAGATGAAGCCGCTAAATGGTAATGCCAAAAGCTGCAGCCGTATGTTACCAAGATCCTTGTGGTGGTGTATCCTATTGGCCCACTAATGGCCTTACAAATTTTTTACCCTTGTTGGACAACCCCAGCTAAAAATTCCCTTGGGTAGAGCTACAAGAATGGTTTTTCCCTGAATGTTAAGGTCTTGCCTACTACAAGAATGTAGGTTTAGGCTTTACAACCGTAACTAGTACAAATGTATCACTCGCCTCACGCACAAACCATCACATCCATCATTCATACATCCATTCCCTAAGGCATGCAAACCATCACCAACACCCTTAGGAGGTCTCGTAGCTTGGGTTTGTGTCTTTAGCTCACTAGTTTCGGAGGTAACCCTATCACTACACGCCCGTAGGCAAGGCTCAAAGCAAATGTGCACCCACCCTTGTGTCTATAGAGTGAAACGGGTTTCTACCTAGCTGGAGCAAGTCCAGCGCACGACCAAGGGCTAAAGCCAAGATGCCCCCTGGTATCCAGCACACCTCCCACGACCAGTTTTGAGCTCAACTACAATCGATGCCTCCGACTGGTCATTCGTCGGCAAAGGAGGAGACAAGTCACTGCTTCTACTATAGCCATGGTTGTTTGTAGTTTCCAAGGGAAGCACACGTCGGAAGTGCCGACGTATGCCGTGTCTCCACGCGAAAAACTCAAGGATCAGCTCCTCTCAGCTCCCAAACTTACAGCTCACGGTTCGGTCCAAGCGAGGCAGCTACTCACTCACAATAATCCTTAAACAGAAAATACACATATAAACGATCCTTCAATAGAAATACAGAAGTGAATCTAAGGTGGAGAAGCATCACTGAATAGCAAAGGAACCCCAGGAGTAGAACTACCTGATTACATGTCCATTTATTCAGTGGTGAACGTCAACAACCTCAGACTTTTCGAGCCATCTATGTTGGATGACGAACAGCAAGAGGTCCTACCGTCAATTGATGATCTTCTGATCGCAAAAGCTACTGTACTCTCATCTGACGCCATTCTGGAGGTCAAAGCAATAGATACGCGACGAGGGCAACGTATTTTATATCGTATCGGACGAAAAGGTGAACGCCAGCAGGCCACAAAATGGTACAATCGGGAAGTCGGTGAGACCGAATTCCCTCACCTTGAATTTTGACTTCGCAGGAGCTTCGTCCTCTCCTTGTGGGGGGGGGGACGAATGATCCGGGAACAAGACCGGTCTTGCAGCTGGCAACTGATGTGCACCGTGTCAACCCGTATGCACATGACTTGCCCAATAAGTCGGAGACATTGGAGAACATGGCAGCAGTTTGGTTGTGGGGAGAGCACGTGGTTGGTGGTTAGAGAAAGTGTAGCCCATGAGACCCCGATGGTTGTGGGAGTCCTTGGAGACGTGTGTGATGGGTGGTTGTACACCCAACTATAAGCCCCATAGGGAGTTTACCTGTAAAGGGGATCAAGAAAAAGAGAATATAGAAAGAAAAAGTTGGCCTCTCCATTTTTGGAGGAGAGAAATTTTGTGTGTCTTGTGTTTTCTTTTGAGTGAGACCGATTCGAGATCCTATACGGATCACTGTCTAATCCCAACCATCCCGAGATCTACAAGAATGTATGAAACTGACCAGGCATAAGGAAGAGAAGATGAAACGAAAATAGACCCTTAAGAAGCAAACAAAATGGTTTGACTCACATCGGGCCAGACCACCCGAGCCAAAGCCACAAAATTCTCGAAAAGAAGAGGTGCAGCCTCCCAAGCCTTTCACTCCAAAAACCCAATACATAACTTGGCAAGAACAGGAGGAATGAAATAAGAAAGGGTTGTGCTACTATTGCCCTGAAAAATGGCATATTGGGCATAAGTGCAAAGAATTTAAAATGTTCGTGGTCTTAGAAGAGGAAGAAGAGGAAAGGTAGCCAGCCACGGATAAGGGTAAACAGGTTGAGGAATCCAGCTATCTTGATCAAATGGATCCCAACATATCATGTCACTACCTAGCTACCGATTTGCCATACACCAAGTGAGTGACGGGGTACATTGCTGAACATCCCTTGACCATTCTTGTGGATACCGGTTCAAGTTTCAACTTCATACATGAAAAGGCAGCCGTTGTGTTGGGGAATGTTAAGGACACACAAGAACCCTTTGTTGTAATAGTGGGTGATGGGAGGTGTCTTACTTGTGACTCGGTTTGTAGGGATGTGAAAGTCACGATTCAAAATGTACCTTATCCGTGGAGTGGATGTGGTCCTTGGAATGTCTTGGCAGAGCTCGTTAGGAACCATGGCATGGGATTTCAAAACCATGGTGATGAGGTTTGCAAAGGAGGGTGGCCAACGCCAGATTATTCTAACGGTTGTACATATCGGTGCAAAACAAGAGGGAGCTTTGAATGCATTGACCGCCCAGCCATCACCTCTATCTATTGAAGCGGAACCCTGTGATCTGAACCAGGAGGAGACTGAATGGAAGGCCGACGCAGCCATTGTTCCACAAATATCAACATTTTTTGTGCTAGGAGTACCTACAGAGCATACTACATGGGAGTCTATGGCTGACGACAAGAGCCAAAATATATCCCTTGTAGAGTGGTTTGAAGATAAAACGGGGAATTGGCTTTAGCAAGCACATGATGGAGGCCGATTGAAGGATTGGTAGTTATTACATGACTACGAGGGAAGCCAAGGACCTCCCGTACAGCAAGGACCCTTGTTAGCTTCCTTGCCGATGGACTATGGACCAGCTCAAAACCGGAAGCCAAGGAAAACAGGAAACACCCGCAAGTATAAGCAAGCATATGCCGGGAAACAGCCAGCAACCTCTCAGCTAGGGAAGGAAGAGAGAACCTATAAGGAGCAGCCCAAGCTGGTGGAACGCGGGAGCCAATTCCTTGGCCCCCCGAACTCTTTGCCAGCTACTTGGCGAATATAGCCCCTTCAGATGCATGCACATTGCACAAGGCTCGACCTTCCCAAAGAGGAAAGTAAACGTCCACACATAGCTGAGGATAGCGACCGACTCTTGGCACCACGAACGTCCCTGCTAGATGTTATGCCAATAGATTATGGCCTTAAGAGGTACCAAGTGGTGTATGAAAGAAAGCGGAACAGGAGAGTATAAGTGCAGTTCATCCTTGGAGATTGCCAAGAAGGAGCTTGGGGATAAGCTCATTTTAAAGAGGGAGGATCTGATACAAGCCCGCCTAGAGGTTGGCCGAGAGCAGCCGACAGAGCTGCCGACACATAGCCGAGACTGAGCGCCGAGGGCACTACCTCAACGGCTGGTGTCGGGGAATATAGCACCGGCCTTGCACAAGACTGTGAAGTTAACCCGAGTGGTGACGATGACGCCGCGAAACATGCGCCGACTACAGCATCCAAGAGCGATGAGGCGGAGTGCGAGGCTAACCTTTCTTTCTCTTTTCTAGATGTAACAGGTGACCTGGCCGCAAGGGAGGCAAATCCGGATGTGATGGCAGCGAGTGACGTGAGCGAGGGGCATCCGTGGACCAGCGAGGCTTACCAGGGCGACCAACAGCGAGCCGCACCCACCACGACTGAGGATGAGACGAACGCCAAAGTGCTCGTGTGAAGTGAGGTTACCTTCCTCACTCAAACCTAGCCACACGTACTGGAGCAGAGTCTACAGGATCTAGCACACCAGGCCTAGCATGAGTAGAGGTTCAAGGCACAACTCGAAGGACCAAAAGGGCGAGGTTCTAGACAGGAGTAGTTCGGGCCCGATCGGACAAACAACGCAGCCCAAACTCGACTAGAACAGGAGATGTCCAGGTGTCCAGAACAGAGACAGACTGTTCTAGGACAAGAGAACAGAACGGGGACAGACTGGATAGGATCGGACAGGACAGAATGGTTCTGGACACAAAGAACCGAGTAAACCATGATTGAAGACCACCTAGACCGAGTCTAGGCGAAGGGGTTCAGACCTAGCTAGAGCATCAAGGCTGGGAGCTAGCGCAGGCTTGGGCTCGAACTGCGCCCAATAGAGTTGACTGACTCGGTCGGTTTAGTCATGTACATAGTCTATTTTGGTGTTTTGATGCAGTTTTTGTATCGTCTCAGGACGAGACACCGCATAAACCAAGACACTTTACCTATAAAAGGAATGTGGTGTAACCCTAGGGGGAAAAATCGATCGTTAAGGAAGTTTTCTTAGAATGTGTGTTGGTTTGACAATCTAAGGCTTCTTCTCCCGCGAAGAGCTCCAGCCATGGTGCTCCTGTAGCATCGTGTTCAAAACCTCAACGGAGGTAGCTTCCGGCGACCGACGGTTAGGTGTATTGTTCGTTAGTTAGTGCCATACCGTCAGTGGATGTGGTCGTTAATCGAGCAACGTCATTTTTTCCTATTTTCAACGTTAAAGATCGAGCTACCGTGCGGGTTCTCCAGCCATAGGGGATCGAGGGGCGGAGCTTGGCATTGGAAAGCAGTGAGGGTTTGGCGCCATTTCCGTAGCCTCAACGAAGGGTTTCTTCCGGCAAGGTGTGCAAACTCAACAGAGGATTTTCAGTGGATTGGTACCTTGGCTGAAACCTGCCAAACGGGTGGTGTTCATCAATGTCTCTACCATCGACATCTGGGGTCTCCAGCTTTGAAGGCTAGTATTGCTCACTCCAGCAATATTACCTTTGGAGATTCACCGTTCCGATCGTTGCCTTCAATGGAAGGATCATATGTGCGCATTCCAGCTTGCTCTGGTCTAAATCATAGGAGGTTCATTCGGCATTCTAGCGATTGAAGGGTCCAGAGTCTGGACGCACGATAGAAACAGACCAGAGGAGGCGCATTCGGTTACCTCCTTTCGGAGAATGGTCTAACACCTATTCTAAGAGTTCTATCATGAGTTTAACCAGGAGTTTTTTGATGTCCTTGTCGATTCATTGGATTATATATGTTCTAGACGAAATTTGAGGTGATTGGAGGGAGATTCGACTGAGAAACAAATGGGAGAACAATCGCTACTGTCTTTCCCTGTTTTGTCATCTAGACGCCTCTGATCAGACGAGAATCTCGGAAGGGTCTTTGCACAAACGGACTTCGTGGTCATCTTCCCAACATCCCAACGGAGATTCTGAGCCATAAAAGAGCGAAATCCGTGGAGAAATGAGGGAGATATGCCTTTCGGTCGAAATCTGGCGATAACCGGCGAAGCTGAAGAACATTTCGCCGCCAATCCGACGGACCTTCACTTCTGAAGCGATTTCGATTTAAATCGGTGCACTAATCTCACTCTTCTTACTCTTAATTAGAGTCCTAATCCGTTGATTTATGTTTCTGAGACCAATTTAGGGGAAACCCCCAATTAGGGTGAGCAGGACTATGACAACCTGAAGGACTAAATCTTAACGAGCAGATCGTGGAGAGCTTGGATTGTTGTGAAAATTAAAGTGTCTACTCCATGGGATGTCCTCAACCTACAGTCCAAATTTCAAGTCAAACGGAGCAGCAGATGATTTTATATGAATTTTTGAAGGTTGCATTCTTGAGAGCTGCACGACAGCAGAAATCAGTCTGAAAGACCTTCAACAAGTGTAGTGCTGAGAAGTCGGTTGGATCTCATCTTTTGGGTGTCCAATTTACCATCATTTGGGCTCCTACAGACCAATTTTCTACTTGATCGGAGCTACGGATGAGACTAATTTTCAGCTTGATCGGAGCTACAGATGAATTGATATTATTTTTGAAGGTTGTTGTCTCCCTGACGTCGCTGGAACACACCTACGAAGGGGATCTTCGCCTGCGACCCAAATCTGTTCATCAGTTTGGGAATCCTTCATTCTCTAGTGATGATCCCAGTCCTGGTGTATTTCCTTTATGTTATTTACCATGATTTGATGTTGTTCAGCCTTGGTAATATTCTGTCCTGAGGTATTGTTGGGAAGGAGAAGCAGGAGTGTAAGCTGCCCTATGCAGTGCGTGTGCTTCGACGTCAATCGAAGCTTGCTCCACCCCATTCACGATTCACTCCTGAGGTTCCGTTCGGTGACACTTCTCCACCTTATATTCACTTATGTATTTATGTTGAAGGATCCTTCATTTGTGCATTTTCTGTTTGAGGATTGCTACGAGTGAGTAGCTGCCTCACCTGGACTGAACTGTGAGTTGTAAGTTCGAGAGCTGATAGGAGCTGATCCATAAGTTTTTCGCGTGGAGACGCGACGTATGTCGGCGCCTCCGACGTCTGCTTTTCCTAGAAACTACAAACAATCGGGGTTAAACAGTTGTACAGTGATGATCTCCATGCTTAAGGTTGCAAACTGCATCCTCTTCAAACAGTAACCTTGTTGTTTTGTATTCAGGCTTAGCCTTAACAGCAAGAAGGAGGGTTGCAGGAAGTGACCGTGAGCTGACTTGTAAGCTGAGGAAGGAAGGGTGTTCGGCGTCACCAAGTCGCCGATCACTTTCCCCAAATCACAACCATCATCCTTGGGGTTTCATTATAGACCGGTGATTGCATTCCCTTCCTCAAGTATTTACTTCTAACTGTTGTAGCATTAGTGACTTGTCTCCCTTTTTTGCTGACGAATGACCAGCCGGAGGCATCGATTGTAGCTGAGCTCCAACCTGGTCGTGGGAGGTGTGCTGAATACCAGGGCATCTTGGCTTTAGCCCTTGGTTGTGTGCTGGACTTGCTCCAACTAGGTAGGCACCCGGTTCACCCTATAGACACGAGGGTGGGTGCACATTTGCTTTGAGTTTTGCCTACGGGCGTGTAGTGATTGGGTTACCTCCGAAGCTAGTGAGCTAAGGACACGAACTCAAGCTACGAGACCTCCTAAGGGTGTTGGTGATGGTTTGCACTCCTTAGGGAATGGATGTATCAATGGTGGATGTAATGGTTTGTGCGTGAGACGAGTGATACATTTGTACTCGTTACGGTTGTAAACCCTAAATCCGCATTCTTGTGGTAGGGCAGACCTCAACATTCGGGGAAAAACCATTCTTGGGTAGATACCCAAGGGAATTTTTAGTTGGGGTTATGTCCAGCAAGGGTAGAAAATTTATGTGGCCATTATTGAGCCAATAGGATACACCACTGCAAGGATCTTGCGCACATACGGCTGCAGCTTTTGGCGTTACCATTCAGCGGCTTCATCTTCATTTCAGTCGCCCACAAGCGTAGCCCTAACAGTGTCATTATCATACATTTGTCATTATCTCATACTTATTAACTCATACCCATATCATTATCATATCATTGTCATTGTCATTATCTCATACCTATTATCTCATACTACCTATCATTATCTCATACTCATAGTGTCTCATAATCATTATTGCTTATCTATGTTATTATCATACTAATGTTGTTATCTTATTCCTGCCCGTTTTAGGTTATTTACAGCTGATTTTATATGCAAAGGATGAAGATCAGTAAAGGGCAGTTCATAAGTCTTATGCTTACACAGTTAAAAGACTTTCTTATATAGAACAAAAGCAAAAAATTAAAAAGAAAATTAAAATGGTTCCAATAGGCATTTCTAAAAGGCCCTGAACTTACTGCTGAGTGAACAAAATACGCTTAAATCTTACCAACTGCAAGGTTCCACCAAGCCCTTGATTTGCAGAACAGTTCAATGCTTGAAAGGTTGCCTCTTGTAGAGCTTAGCGCACACCACAAAGCAGAAGAATTTGAAACTTCCTACTACAGTGGGCATCCAAAACACTTTATCGATTCTCCCCTGATTAATAACCTTTGGCAGCCAACAAGTCGATTTCTTCACCACATCAATCACTGTAGCACTAACATAGAACCCTATTGCAATAACTACACCAAGCATCGCTACTGAGGTGCCTTTACGTGAAACAGGGAACTCTTCATAGTACAAACTCACCAGAGCTGGAAGGGCGCATGCCTCACCTGCACCAGCCATTTCTAGGGGCACCACAAGCCAAAGAGCAGACATGGGCATAGTTGAATTTGGTTGGCCTGTGTGCCCATGATCCCCTGCTACATGAAGCCGCCTCGCTTCGACTGCAGCCATCACTGCAATGCTGGCAACGTTGATCATGTGGCCGGTACCAATGCGCGGAAGGAGAGTAGGCGACCAACTTAAGAGGTTGTGACAGAGGATAGAGAACACGATCTGGGAAAGCAAGGAAGATGCCCGAGCCGAGGACCAAGGAGACAAGATATGAAGCAGCTGGAATTGTGAAGTGAGGGCCCAGAAGACGTTCCATTGTGAGCGCTTCAAGTACAGAATCTACAGATAGACTGGCTTGGATTCCGGCTGACATACACTAAGGAACATGCTGGTAGACCAAAGTAGTACCATCCTTGTCAGGATTTTGAGTCCTTCTACTTGTTGAGTGGTGCATAATCTCCATGGCTTTGCAAGGAAGCCGTCCTGATGTGTGTCACCCTCTGTTAACAGAGCTGCTTTGTTTGGGCACCTGTTTGAGTAACAACAAATGTGTTTGCATGTCCTTTTTCCTTGTTTCTATTATTGAAAGAACACTTTTTGTGGTGTTCAGTCAGTTCTTTTCACTGCTACAAAGCTTTTTCTTTGTTTATTTCTTGCTGTTCGGTCTGACTTCTTGTTGCTCTGTATTAGTGAAATGAATAAATGGATAACCATATGCTGGTGGATGTCCAAGTTCTGCAGAATGTTCCATTTGAACCAGTTGCAGATTGATATTCAGTCTTAGAAAAAACATGATCCATATATTTATAGTACTTCACTGCGCACAGCCACAAGGAAGTTATGTGTCTCTACTAAGATACACAGTGCATAATATGCATCTTATGTCTTTTTTGTTCACAGCAAAGTATATAGACTCTGCCTACATGATGGTTTATTTCCCTCATCAACTGAGCATTCTTCGACTACAGATGCAAAGCTTTTCTATTCCAACGTATTTCCCATTAAAACCATTTCCTGTTCTTGGTCACACTGAAAATCACTAAAAAATAGGAAGTGAATAGGATGTGGTAGTCTCTGCTGCCGCAAAATTGATCACTTAGAGTGAAACCCAGCTGCAGATATTCATAACACGATTCAGAGAGGTCTTCGATTGTTATGTTTATACAACAAAAATAGTCTTTTAATGAAGTTGACATAGTCGGAGAAAATCATGAGTCGTGCATTTTCACCTGTAAGATAATAAATGAGAATGGGTATTACAAAGGGAAAGAAGACATACCTGAACTCATGAGTTACTTTGCATGTCTGCTTGTTAGTGTGGTCTTGGTAGAAGTAATCATCAGCATCTGATGACAATGCCAATCTCCTCTTCCGGATTGCGGCGACCACAACACGAGCAATACCAGTGAATGGACTCCCTTGAGGTCTCACATTTTGGTAATGTTTTTGCCAAGGAAGAAGCAAGCAACACAATGGCATTAGCAGCTAAGCATATTCCATAGGCCCAAGCCCAACAGATCTTATCTTGCACAAACACAATAACTGTACTTGCAAGGATGCCAGATGCATAGAATGCAAAGAAGTACCAGTTGATGAAAAGTTCTAGCCTCTCTCGGTCCCTGAACTGGTTAGCACCAAACGTTACCACTGTGTATCGGGTGCCTAAAATGCCTACGCTAACTAGAATCAGTGCAGCACAGAGGACTGTGTATTGGAATGTGATGGAGATTCACGTGGGTTCTTTGATGGTGTGCAAGCTGGTGGCGCAAGCGACGGCATGATTGCTGTTAGAGTTAATGGAATAAGGCCCTGTTACATTCAAAGACACCAATCAGCACTATCTTTTGAAGATGAAGAAAACCACGATGTATGTTCTTGCACATATTTAGTTCATGCAACCAAGAGATGCATGTTTGCACAGTATTCTATTACTGTCTGGATATAAAGCACCCTTTCTTTGCCTGATTGCAAAATCAACCCATTTGGTTCATTCTTGAGGCCGAGGCGCTGCATACAATGGATTGTTGAACTCCAGACTTTCTTCAGCTTCAAAGTTTGAATCCAACTCACCTAGTAAGGCATGCAGTGCTTTTTTAGCTTTGCAGTATGTCCTTCTGAAATTGGCCATGTGAAATTGTGTTCTTACTACAGTTGGGCTTGGGATCTAATTTTCCTGATGGGGTACATTTTAAAGAATAAATGGGATCTGAAGAACTGACACTTAAGTATATTTTACGTTTAGTTAGATTATTTTGATTAGTAAACACACTTCATAATCTTCAACAAAGACCACCTCAGGTGGTGAGCAGTTTTATAAGCAAGGAAGGTAATGGGTGTTAAGTTGAAGACTCTGGATCACGTCTCGACTTTGCCATTCTATTGCTTGTTCTTTTCCATGGAATTGTTCTTGCAAGGTTCAATTTCATTTAGAGAGAGGTTTGTAAGCAAGGAATGAAAAGGGTGTCCAGTTGCAGACAGTGGATCAAGTCTGACTGTGTCATTCTATTGCTTGTGCTTTTCCATGGTATCATTCTTACAAGGCTTGACAGTCAAGGTTCAATATATATATATATATATATATATATATATATATATATATATATATATATATATATATATATATATATATATATATATATATATATATAGAGAGAGAGAGAGAGAGAGAGAGAGAGAGAGAGAGAGAGAGAGAGAGAAAGAGAGAAGGAGGGAGATAGAGGGGGGGAAACCTCATAGTCTTGGTTCCAGAATTCAGTTCACAGATTTCAAAACCCCTCGAAGGAAAGGCTACATCTTCTCACTTAGTTTTCAGTTAGCAAGTTGGGGATAAGCATTCCTCACTAGAATTAGCTGAAAGGATGAATCTCAAATATTAGTAAGTTCTTAAATTGTGAGAACTGACCCAGGTGAACAAAATATTCGTCAACCGAGGCCGACAATATCGGCAATGCAAATCAAGTGATTCAAAATCAATTTTCTTCTAGTTATGGCACAACCACCATCTATGTTGGATATTTTTGGCGTCAAATATCATTCTCAACCTCCTCCCACTTGAGCTCTAGAGACATAGCCTAGTCCACAGTTTTGCAAATGATTCCAATGGGCACTATGTTTCTGGGCCATAGAGAGCAGAACTCAACACTAAGTTAACAGGGCACCATTTCATTATCTAAGCGCCGATACAAGGCAAAACTTTTAGAGGCCTGAGGATAATGGCCTGGGGGTTCTTGGTGTTGAGTTTTACAAACCAACCCCACCCACCCATAAAAAAAAATCCACTTGATAATCTTAAGTTTTCGGGCTGACAGCGACAACTTGGCAGCACAAGTCCAATGATACGTGTGTTTATATATATATATATATATATATATATATATATATATATATATATATATATATATATATATATATATATATATATATATATATATATATATAATATTGAGCCCCTATAAAAATTTTGAGAAAGTCTCAAAAATTTTGAAAGAGTTTTGGAACCATTAGTGGTCGCTTAGCGACAATAACACATGCACCGTTATAGTTTCATGAATCTACCTAAAATTTGGGGCAGATTTATTGAACATTTGTACCAGTACTTTATAAATCTACTTAATTTAGATTTATAAAATAGTAATAGTGTGTTACTGTTGCCAAACTGTCATGTTCAAAAAAATTTCAATACCTTTGGGATATAGTTGTGCATTACTATCAATTATGATGGGTAGATAATTACATTAAGATAAGCAGGGAGGTAGGTAGGTGGGGGCTTCGCGGGGTTTATGTAGTGGGGGCTTCATGGGGCGTATGTTGCATGGAGTCCATTCTAAAAAAAAGTTAAAATTAGTAGTTTAAAATAGGTTGATATGAGTTCAGCTAGACAGAACAGCTCTACGAGACCTGGGTCACCGTCTTATGATCAATTAAAAATTTGTTGATTATATGTTTCGTGTTATATATATATATATATATATATATATATATATATATATATATATATATATATATATATATATATATATATATATATATAACACGAAACATATAATCAACAAATTTTTAATATATATATATATATATATATATATATATATATATATATATATATGAAAGGTTATGGTTTCGCCACTGACTATAAGTTATGAACAGCAGTGACTGCTGAAGAATATGAAAATGATTTTTCATTGGCATTGAAGAATCTCGCCGTTCACTTTCATGTTAACATTCAATGTTGAAACAAGTGGCGTTTGCCTTTATGTTAGCAACTTAGCATTGAATTCAAAGAACTACGTGACATAGGTTAATGAGGGGGTGCCAATGTATGGCATAACCGTCACTCGTTGATTTTACTTTCAAAAGTAGGCTTGACAGGGCGTCAACATATTGATTTTTATTGCACATATATATATATATATATATATATATATATATATATATATATATATATATATATATATATATATATATATATATATATATGTGTGTGTGTGTGTGTGTGTGTGACATATTTTCTTAAAAAAGTAATATTGGGCGCCTATGTACTACTTCATCTGACCTTAGTTTTGGGCCAAACTTTTAATGGATTTTGTCGAGCCTGCTAGACGCATAAGTGAGCCTAAATTCGTTCACCAGGTTCGAACTTTGGAACGTTGAAAACAGTCTTAAAGTAAAAATTGTTTAACGCGACATGTAAAGAGTAATGACCGTCGCCCACACAAATCTTGTGCTTCTGCGTTTGTTAAGCCCCAACATTTTGCATATGCCCGTATAAAAAATTATTGATGATTCTAGTAAAAAATTTTCAAAATTTTATTTAATATCTGGCTGGATCGTTCAGCTCGGACCTTCGGTGCATTGGGGACTCAAATCTTTGTTGGTGGTGACATGCAGGGAGAGAGCCCATGAGCCCTGATTACACCTCAAAAAATAAAATAAAAAAATTTACATGTAAATTAGAAAATTTCACTTGTTTTATATAAAAATTTTAAAAAATGATATTTTAACTCTAGTCAAAATTTAGAAACTTTAATTTAGATCCTCATGAAAAATTTCTACTTCCACCCAGAGTGGCATGACGATAGCGAAGAAGCATCCGAGGCAGGAATCGGAGATGATGGCACCTACAACCCATGCAATGCTCGTGGATCCGTTCACCACATTCACGATCTGCGCCACGACGATGGGGTTGACGTTGAACTGCTGAATGAGGTAGACGGCGAGATTGGCAAAGGCGCCGCTGGTTGCAAACTCGCAATCCCCAGCAGCAGAGAGCTTCCTGCATGCAGCAAAACAGTGCAATTCTATGTTCTTAATCTCTTGAAAACTGAAGAAAGAGATTGAAACCACCCTTTACCCTCGGGCCCCATGGCAAAGGTAAGTGGATTTAGACCAGTTCTATGGAGGTGGCTCATGTATCTTACTTAAATGAGAAGTAGGCATGACAAAAGGGCAGGACTGGCCTGATGAAAAGGTCCAAAATTGAGCCCGATTATTGCAGTGGGCCAGCACGATATTCGACCCGTTAACTATTGGACCAGGTCAGGCCAACAATTAATCAGGCTTCGTGTTTGATCTTATGCCCGAGGCCCGGCCCGGCCCGATTATTAACGGGCCGAGCAAGACAGGCTGGGCTTCTTTTGGACGGGAAGTCCTCCTTCTTGATGTGAATCTCCTCTTCAAAGAGGGAAGCTTATAGAAGAGACAGGTTTCTCTTCTTAGGCTACAAAGAGAAGAAGACTAGGAAAAAAAGGGAGAATGAGTACATATCCAACAAAGAAAACATGTAATCACAAAACAAGTAATCCAAAATTTGCGGCTCCCCTTCCGTTCTTTAAACTTCGTGTCTTCTATATCTTGCTTTGCGGTCACATCTTCAATGAGTGGAGGTCTGCTTACTTGCACACCATACTTCTTTTGGACATACTCATACATGTGATTTTCAGCTACTTCCAATTAATCAAATGTTTGAAACAAGTTACATGCTGTAAACTGTTGTAACTTTCAGGAAATCATGAAACAAGTTACATGCTGTAAACAAAGGAAACAAGTCTATATTAGTTTTCTTCTCGAAAGGTTCAGTTGACTTTCAGGAAATCATGAAAACAGAAGTTACATGTTGTAACAGCAGCTGTAACCTGCACAACAGAGCGTAATTGGAACACCCATTTTCTCTCGCAGGAACCTCAGAACCATCTGTTCTTCAACTTAAACGATCCATAGCAGTGACCAGTGAAGCAAAAATTGTATGACCTATTCAGTGTTATTAGGCATATACATGGTTAGCATCCCATTAACTCCATGATCTTCCCTTGCTTCATTCTTCCACTGTCAGTCAATATAACTTCAAACTTTTGCAGTAGGAAAATCCTTGTAATTGTGCAAGGTAGAAAACATTCTTTTCCCATATGTTTCATAGTCATGACAAACACAACCTGCACAACCCTCTTGTTCTTGAGCTCAAACACAAAGGACCATGCACAGGAGTGATAAAAACTTGCATGACCTATGGAACCCTTCTTAGGCATATATTCAGCTAGCATCCCATTACACCATGATCTTCCTTTGCTTCATGCTTCGAACTCTCAGGATGCTTCTTTCAGGAGCCTCTGCATTGATTGCAGTCTGCCTCCTAACACTCACCACTTCCCTCGTAGTGAATTGGGATGCTGAATACATGTTCTCTCTTTCCTTATCAGTTATCACCTATTTTTCTACTTTGTTTCTGCAAGAGAATGAGCAACCATCTGCATGATGATTTTGCGTTGACACATCCTAGAAACTGGTATGACTACATTCCCACCAAGTGCAAGAGAAATATATTTCTATAGGCAATAATGAATAAGAAACAAAATTACATGGAAAAAGGATAAATCTGTTTCTTGCAACATTTATATTCTAAACGGCTAGAAACAATATATTGTCAGAGAAACATGCATAAGCAAGTGATAAGGAAACTAGCCAAGCACCTTCTTTTGGTTCATGCCTTCCAGTGTAACCTTGACCACCTGTAAACAAACCTCAGTTGTTACAGGTGATCAGCAGTGGCTCATTGTAAGGCCATCAGTTCCGTCTCTTGTATCCCTCTTTAAGTCCTCAGCATATTAATTGGTGATTCAAGTACTCGTAAGCAAAACAATAATGCACACACACACAGTGACACAGAGAAGGTGGCAAGTAGCAACCGTAGCAGTCACTCACATCAGAGTTAGCAATATTATAAGGACGAAATATCTGCTAAACAAGAAGAAAAAGCACTCCCAATTTCGAATGTAATGTAAGAAAACGTTTGTAACAAAGACATCACATAGAGGCCAAGTGAGCAACCGAACAATCGACAAGGAGACAACTTAATATTTGAGCAACAGAGAGAGAGAATGGAAAAACAGCAGAAGAAAGAGAGAGAGGGGAGGAGGACCTGGTTGTCGGTGCTGCGCAGGGAAGCTGCTCTAAGGCGGAGGTGCTCTGCTTCCTGCCCTTGTCGCGTGAACAATAGAAAAACGAGCAACAGAGAGAGAGAGAGCGAGCGTGATGCAGCAAGAGACAAAGGGCAAGACAGAAAGAGGAAATCGCCCAAAATGAGATCCCTGCAATACCGACGAATAATGAGAAAAACACCCAAAATGTCTAGGGCAAGAGAGAAAGGGAGAAAGGGAAGAAAGCATACCGACGGAGGAGCGGCTCAGCGATGACGGAGCGGAGATGCGAGGAGAGAAGAGGAGCTGCGGAGGGTCTCTCTGCGGACGGGTTCACGGTGAGAAGCGGAGGGTCAGAAAGAGGGGTTCACGGTGAGATGCTGCGGAGGGTCGGTTCAGGGTGAGAAGCGGAAGCGGAGAGAATATTTTCGAGCGGTTGAAATTTCAACCGCTCGAAAGTCCGAGCTCCGAGCTCGGACTTTTGAGCTGTTGAAATTTCAACCGCTCAATTTACGCATTGCCCAGGTAAATTTTCTTATGTTTGACGGAGCTCGGACTCTCAATTTACGCATTGCCCGGGTAAATTTTCTTATGTTTGATGGGTCTTTCGTCGGGGCGGGTGAAATTTCACTCGCCCATACCGATTTCAACCGCCCGGATAAATTTACCCGGGCAATCAAACGGGGCCTTAATGTGAATTTTTGGCTTTTTTTTTGAAATTTTCATTGGAAATGGGAATTTGACAGCACACGTTTAAAATGTGGTTAGAAACCCAAAGTCGATTCTTATATCTCCTAAAAATAGATAAATCTGCAATGGGAATTTGACAGCACACGTTTAAAATGTGGTTAGAAACCCAAAGTCGATTCTTATATCTTCTAAAAATAGATAAATGTTTGAGTAGTTTTGAAGTCGATAAAAATCTTATGTCAGTTTCCAATGTCTCATATACATTTAAAAATATACATCCTTACAAGGCAATGAACTGGGGATATATATATATATATTAAGGATGTCTGGAAAGAACTATCATGGTCATGAGATCACAATGGAAGTCCTGCTTCTTGATGTGAATCTCCTCTTCAAAGAGGGAAGCTTATAGAAGAGACAGGTTTTTCTTCTTAGGCCACAAAGAGAAGAAGACTAGGAAAAAAAGGCAGAATGGAGTCGTCGTTTAATGTGAATTTTTGGCTTTTTTTTTGAAATTTTCATCGAAAATGGGAATTTGACAGCACACGTTTAAAATGTGGTTAGAAACCCAAAGTCGATTCTTATATCTCCTAAAAATAGATAAAGTCGATTCTTATATCTTCTAAAAATAGATAAATGTTTGAGTAGTTTTGAAGTCGATAAAAATCTTATGTGTTTCCGATGTCTCATATACATTTAAAAATATACATCCTTACAAGGCAATGAACTGGGGATATATATATATATATATATATATATATATATATATATATATATATATATATATATATATCCGATAAAAAGTGTATATATATATATATATTTATATATTAACGATGTCTGGAAAGGACTATCATTAACTATCCGGATAACATGGTCATGAGCACACAATGGAATGATAAAACAAATCCTCACCTACCATTCACCTCACCAAGAAACTGTGTTTGGTAAAAAAGAAGCACCAACGAAGAGATAAAGCCAAAAAGACCATGTGAAGACAGCGGATGCCACACGCAGCTGGGCAACAGCCAAAAAGGGACTTCTCGTCCACCGTCCATCACAAAGATGGATGGCCCATCAATAACGTCCAAACCCAACCTCGCCGACTTACCGCACTAGTAGGGTGAAAAAGCGACGGCCACACAAACCGCCATTAACCAACCGACCATAACATTCCGTCGACCGGAATATTCTTCTCAGACGAAGATTAAAGGCCTTACCAGAAAAAGCTGGAGCCCCATGAGTGGGATCCGAATTGTGAGCCAGGAGACTAGGCAACCTAACTTGACCCGATTTGAGGAAAGGGAAAAGGAATTTGAAGGAGAAACGAAAATGGGGTCGGAGGGGGGAACAACGAGGACGGGTCCCAATGTTTGGTGGGGGGCCGCAATCTGGGTTCCGGTGGCCGGAAACCGCCAGGTGTAAGAAGGCGGTGGTTTAGGGAGGGAGCGGGTTTTGTTCGTATAAAAAGGGAGAATGGACGGTGAAGATAGGGAGACCTCCACGCCTGGCTTTCATCCGAGCGTTTGCTGGCCTTGCTTCCTCTCCAGCGTCGGATCTGGTGGTGGGAATCGCTATCCGCCAATTAGCAAAAACCCCTCAAAAACCCCCCACGCCCTCGCTTGAAGGATTCCTCGAGTGAGTTTCCGCCTTCGTTTCTCTCTCTCGTCTTGCTCTCCTCCCAACATCGTACTCTCTCTGTTTCTGTCCCCTCTTCTTCTTCTTCATCCTGCTTTCCCTTTCTTTATCTCTTCTCTTTATCTTAGTCCTTCTTCCTTCTTCGGTGTGGTCTTGTTTTCTTTCTCTCTGATCTTTGTCTTTCTCTGTCTTGTTTAGACTGTGGAGTTAGTTTTCGCCTTTAGTCTTCTTTCTTCTTGGTCATCTTCTTCGAGCGGTTTCTGGGGTGCTAGGGTTTGGTGGTTTTGTTTCTTTCGAGAAGATGGATGGTTGTGAAGAACAAAATGTTGCTGTGTCGAGTTTTCTCATGGTTATTTTTTGGAATTGGTTGATTTTGGAACATTTTAGGTTTTCATGGCGGATGCTGCGGCTAGCCCAGGCAGCCAGGAAAGCCCCCATTCGGGCGACCAGAGCCCGCGGTCGAACGTTCGCGAGCAGGACCGGTTCCTTCCCATCGCCAATATCAGCCGGATCATGAAGAAGGCGCTTCCAGCGAACGGGAAGATAGCCAAGGATGCGAAGGAAACCGTCCAGGAATGCGTCTCGGAGTTCATCAGCTTCATCACAAGCGAGTATGCGCTTCTTTTCGCGCTTATTGTGGTTGAATTAGTTCTGGTGTTGGTGCGAATTGATGGGATCTGTTGGAAATTCTTCAGGAATTGTTGTTTCTTTGTGTGCGTGTGTGCGGTAGATTTATTTGTTTCGATTTTGGGGTTTTCTGTAGAGCGAGCGATAAATGCCAGAGGGAGAAGAGGAAGACGATAAATGGAGATGATTTACTGTGGGCTATGGGGACTTTGGGTTTTGAAGATTACATTGATCCTCTTAAGGTGTACTTAAACATGTACAGAGAGGTAATTTATTTTTGGTAGCTTTCGATGCTAAATGCAGAAGCTGATCTTGTTTAGAGGTTGAACTGATGCTTCTTTCATTCTTTTCTTCTCTCTTGTTGGCTTTGCTTGGCGATTGCTCTGATTGTCGACGTTCTACAGATGGAGGTACCTTGCTTGCTTTTGTTAAAGAATTTCAGTGGCTTCTATTGATTAATATATATGCTTCTTGCTGCTTCTAGCTATTCAGCCATGATTTGGCTTGATGCGCAGGCACTTAGATTTGTACTACATAGCACCTTGTTAAGAAGTGGCAGAACTGCAAAATTTCTTTGGAACTTTTTCTTTTTCGTTTTCCCCCTTGTTATGGGAATGGGTTACCTTATTTTCTTGCTCTGATTTGAGGGAGGTCAATTTCTTGTGTTCCTTTTTGTTTCTGATGCTGTTGGTTGCTGGTGGATTTCCTAAAAAAGAAAAAATGTTCGAGAAATTTATGTTAAGTGATATATTTTTTCTGTGTGTCAACTTAAATGGATTGGATATTTGTACCACTGGGCAAGAAAATTTCCTTGAATATTTGCTGTGCTCAGCCATGTTTCACGTTTTGAAATGAAACTGATAAGTTAGCCCGAGCTCATTAATCTTTTACATTATGTATATGTATACTTTTATAACTTGTCTTCCCATTTTGGTTCCACATTGCGTCAGGGTGATAGTAAAGGTTCGAAAGGTGGAGATGTCAGCAAAAAAGATGGTTCGGGATATCCACCAGGATCTGGTGCCCCGGTAAAATATTTTCCTTCACTGTTCATTTTATCTGTGACTCTGCTCTTCAAGCCATTTTAGCATCTTTGTGTACTTCAAGGTTTCATCTGTTTCTTTTATGGGTTTGTGCTGTAATCTTATCAGGGGATGGGTCATCAAGGTGCATACAATCAAGGGATGAGTTATATGCAGCCACAGGTACTTACAGCCAGGCATTCTGTGTGCTAATTGAAATTTTGTATAGCCCATCTCCAAGGAATGCTATTTATGAGAATTGTCCATTTTGTTGGATATGCCTTCTACACTCGATTTGCTTTCATTTAGGAAAATGTGCATGTTTGTGACTGTTTGATATAAAGATTTCTGAGGTACAACTCTTTGATATTCCAGACTACAATAAACATGTGATTGTTGTACATTAGATCATTTGTATAAATTATAAGCCAAAATGAGGTCATATTTCCATCCTCATGTCAAGCTGATGGTATCTCTAGTTAGTTATGTGCCCTGTGGTTTGGGGCCTTCTTCAATTGCCTTGAATATGAAGCATCCAATGTCTTGAACATGAGAACTTCTGAACTCTTTTGAGTGTCTTGGACATTGAGTGCCTACTTGGGAGATTCTTATCTTCATGGAATTTATGAATAATCAAGTTCAATGAGGTTGTATGTACATTTTTTATTTGATTTGGAACTGTTATTCTTTTGATAGTTTCTATATTCCTTTCCCTTTTTTCGCAATCCTTCTCCTTTTCCAAGTTTTAGGAGTTTCACTTTTGCTTTCTGTCTTCTACAAGTTAACTAATAGTTTATTGTTTAAGTTAGTAACTTACTAACTTAGTATTAATATGATGAAAAAATTAGCTAGGAGAAAGGCTTCTGAAATTATAATGGAGGCATCTGTCATGGGTATGCTTTATGGGAGAATTGAAATTTGATCTCTTTTCATATAACATATGCTGCTTGGTAAGTTATATTAATGTCCTGTGTAATTATAATTAATTTATAATATATGATCTGACATTACTAGTAGTTGAAATCAGTTCTGGTGTTTCTGGATGACGTGCAATTTTGAAGGAAATATTATTTAGACCTGGCACATGGATGTCATATGTGACGTTTCAGTATTTTTAGTGCGTTAAATATATGTGTACCATGTTTTTTCTATGAAAATACGTACACCCTTATCCAAGTTTGTTCTCCCTTTTCTCTAGCCTCTTTTTTGCATCTTGATCTCTTATAGCAGTGTCTACTGTCCAATCAGCAAAGTACTGATGCTTTCCAAGTTCCAATAAATGTCAATTTTGCTGCTTGGAGCCTAGTTTGTTAAGGCGTCACCTAGGCGATGCCTAGGCATGGACTAGGTGCCAGTCCACACCTGTCACCTAAATCGATCACTTAGGCGATGGTTGTGGTGCTGGTGCCTAGGCTGGAATAGGTGCCAGCATGCCTAGTCCATGGGTAGGTATATGCATATGATTTTTATAAAATATAGTATGTGCAATCTGTTATGATGTATAATATATGTACAATCTGAAATAATGTATATTAACGTATTGTATGTATCAGTGTTGTACGTATCGTTTGCAAAATACGATACGATACACCCCCTGTATCGTAAATGGGGGTGTATCGTGCCTGTATCGTACGATAACTACGATACGGACTTATTTCAAAAAAGGGTGCTCAAACCTCATTTTTTTGAGTTTTTTTTATAAAAACCCACCCCTTCTTCATTTCTAACCTAGAGATTGTACTGCCTTAGAGGAAAATCATTGACTTCCATCATGAAATCATCGATTTGTGCGTGGGTGGCTGATTCCCATTGGGCGGAAAATGGTTTTTTTAAACCATGAAGATGAAGATCGAAGAAGAAGATGGAGATGAGGATGATAATGAATATGATGAAGATTATAAATCTATGGTTATGAAATTATGATATACATTATGACATTATGTAATTGTTGACTTGTGCTTTCTAGATTGATATTGTTATGAATTTTGATGTTTACGAATGATGAACCGTAACTTTATAGCAATAATAAGTCTATTATTCTGTAAAAACATGTTTTTAGTGAAGAACATATTATTCTTGATTTTTACTGATTTTTTTATGAATTTTTCGATTTTTTTATATTTTTTCTGATTTATTTAAAAAAATTTACGATACAGCTACGATACGTTACGATACGGCGTATCTTAAAGCCCGACCGATACGGCTTACGATACGCATGTATATATGTATATTAGTACAATCTAAAGCAATTTTAAAGTGGTTCCATCTGCAGTTGAATCTGTTAATGAATACTATATGTACTGATTTGATACGATTTTTGTTTGAAATGATTCAATTGAAATGGTCTATAAGATCTATAGCTGAGATAGTCTATCAGAAATGCAATCATTTTGTTCAACTTCAGTATGTAAACAAGAATGATGTGTCTTCTTTTGTGGTATCAAACTAAGGCATCAGCTAGAACAGAAAAGCACAGTTTCCAGTATGTAAACAAGCTGGAAACGTACCGTTAATCTGTCATGTAAACAAGAACAGAACAGTTTTTCATGTTTTACTTTTTGGCTTTACTTACAAAGTGTAATCATTCAATTAAAACAGAACAAAATAGTTTTTCAAGTTTCACTTGAAATGGAAGCTTACAGTTCAGTCGGTAAGTACATAATTTTATTATTTTTATTATGTAATGGTTAATATAATAAAAAAAACGAAAAAAAAGGTCACTTTTTTTGCCTGGACGCTAGGTGCTGCCTGGCGCCCAGGTAGTGCTTGGGCACCTTGATAACATAGCGTGGAGCTGACTAATAGATCAGCCAAACGGGAGTTATGTTTAAGATTTTTCTGATTTTGTTTGAAAAAGTTGAATTGAATTCAACTAGTTGTTTTATCTTTTACTCAAATATTTATTCTCCTATTCTGTTAGTGACGTATTGACTCTATGATTTAACACACACAATCTCTCTCTCTCTCTCTCTCTCTTTTACTCACATGTTTATCTTTGTGTGTGTGTATGTGTGTCTGTGTATATTAGAGTCCTCCGGCCATCCATCCATCCCGATGTCTCACACACATAGGATGCATTAAACCAGTACCATCTCTCAGGACCAGTTTATCATTCCTTATCTTTTAACGGTTTGTTTTTTTATAAAATAATTACATAAACATGTAAATTGGCTTAACGTTCATGTTATTTGGACATGTAAAATGTGTTTTAGAGCAAAAATTCTAACTGCTGATTTTAATGTCTTATCTATACAGTTAAAAAGTATCATCCTTTTTTAAGATGCATGATTTTTTTGTAGATTCATAATGTTTTGAGTGAGCCTCAAAACCGAAGGTGGTGGTAAAACAAGGCCCAAAATGGGACTGTTATCTATAAGAAAGGATAATATTTTTTGAACTGTATAGATAAAGATCTTCAAATCAACGGGATGAATTGTTTTGCTCTAAAAACTCAGTTTACATGTCCAAATAACATGGGGAATTCAATGCTGCCATGTACTGGGATGTTGTCGAATGGTTAAAATTTAAAAATTTGTGGTTAAAGAACAGTTACTAAGTTAATATTAACAATGGTTTAGGGTGTACTGATGGTTTATGGTGGTTTTAATGACAATTTGTGTTCTTCTGAGCGATGAATTTTTAAATTTTAGTCATCCGGCACATGGCACCATTGATTTGTGTGTGTGTGTGTGTGTGTATATATATATATATATATATATATATATATATATATATATATCTTTACTATGGGGTTCGTTTAATATTTTATTAAGTATTTTGAAATTATGTTGATGTTTGTATAAAAGCATTAGTAGAAAACTCAAAATCTCGTAAGATTTTCTAATTTTTTACATGCCTTTTAATTCCTGAGATATTTTCTCGAAAAAAACAAACTTCTTGGTATATGCGTATGTAGGTGTATATGTATGTGTGTGTGTGTTCGTAGGTTTGTTTATATGATATATAGGTTTTATGTGCCCTCACTTCCCCACCTGAAAATCATTTGATCAGAACGATTTGATAGATGAATTCTGTAATTTATTTGACACATAACGCCATTTCAGTGTGAGAACCAAAAGAAAGGGCAGCAAATTTTAACAGCCCACAATTGCGTGGAAAACTCAGAACACACACTAGTGTGTGTGTGTGTGTACTTTTGTTAGTGTGTGTGTGTGGGGGGGGGGGGGGGGGGGGGGGGGGGGGGGGGGGGGACAGGGAGGGAGAGAGAGAGAGAGAGATTCTACACCATAGCACATTAATCCCAATGATATGGAATAATGTCATTTACATGGATGAAAATGTGAACACATAACTATCTAAAATTCGATGCATGTATCTTCTGTTTAGGTCAAGAAATGGAAATTATGGGAAAATCTGATTGAATGGTTTAACTTTTACCCTTTTCAATGGACAAGTGCGTTTTTACAACTCTGTTTCAATGCTGTGTCAAGGATTCTGGATTTTTCTGTGATGATATAGAAGACTGATCCAATGTTTGCCAATTTAGCCACTGCAACTAAGAAAAGTAAAGTTAATGATGATGCAAAATGAATGGACAGATCCCCAGATGATGCAGAAGTGGTGAAGGACTTGGTTGATGTGGCTCATAAATTTTGGTGCACCATCCATCTTAGTAAACGAAGGGAATGTTTGGATGACACCCTTCAAAAACTTGGCTTTATGAAAACCATTTTTTTTGAAAATCTGGTTAAAAAGCCAGTTTTGTAACTTGGTTTGGATGTTTGGAAGGGGAAGTGAAAAACTTGGTTTTGAGGCAAAAATCAGTTTTGCCTGAAAAGTCTAGTGGGAGACAGGTTTTTCAAGCCCTTTATAAAAATCAGGTTTTGCCAAAACCAAGTTTTAATGTCATCCAAACATTCTTGAAATGGTGTTTTAAGGCAAAACCAGGTTTTGTCTCCCAAAACCTGGTTTTAGCCTTTTAAGTTGTCATCCAAATGCCACCTAAGATGTACTAGAAGTTAAGGAGGAATTAGTGGTGGCTTGTATAAAGTGATACATATCTTTATAGTACTAAGATGTGCTAGAAATTAGGAGGCATTATTGGTGGATGGTTTAAAGTGGTGATACTTTGTATTGTAGGATACACATGTGGATGCCTAACTTATTGACAGGATAAAATCAAGCATCTCTGCCATAAAGGAAGTGGTAGTTGTTGATATATGGCAATGGAAATAGGAGCGTATCACCTTGGACTTGCTGTTAATCTTTCTAGGAAAAAAGAGACAAGTTGATTTGATGTGGGTCTTTGTGGACTGAATAAGTTTTTTCACTTTCTCTTCATTTACACCAATTGAACTAAAAAGTTACCATATCTGTTTGTGGAGGAGATTGTCAAATCACATAAGGGCAGTCTACATCTAGTTTTGACCCTTCATTTCATATTTTTAATGGCATTGGCAAAAACTTTAGGTACAAATGTGAACTGTGAAGATCAGTTTTGCATGTCAACCTGCAAGCAAGTGAATATTGTAAATGGACAATCAAACCTTGGAACATTGTGATCTTGGACATGGTAATAGAAGGGTCAATTGGCACGAAGGCCTAAAGCTTGCGACAACCATGACTTGAGCAGTAGATTGGTTTTCGGTGCTCTATTTTGGAAAATCTTGATGATCAACATTATATTTTGAGGTGAGTGAGGTATATGCAAATG
The DNA here is from genome assembly GCA_011799765.1 of Nymphaea thermarum. NCBI lineage: Eukaryota > Viridiplantae > Streptophyta > Magnoliopsida > Nymphaeales > Nymphaeaceae > Nymphaea > Nymphaea thermarum. The sequence continues at coordinate 263,288 of JAANDH010000218.1, read as the reverse complement.
TTTTGGAGAAGCTAGTGGTACTATAGAACTACACTGACGAAGTGCAATTGACTGGAAATTTCCATGAGATACTCGAAGGTGACAAAGAGTTACCATGCGAAAGATGATATAAGTGGAGCATTGGGGTAGGAGACAAAGAGTTAAGTGTTTAAAGTTCTGCATGAAAGGGAAGCTTCGCTCTAGTTTCGTTAGACCATTGAAGATCTTGACATTAGTCATCAGAGAAACAACATGCCCATTGTCTACTGCTGCAATATGGTCAGGCCCATAACGTGTTTTGTATGTTGTCTATGAGTATTAAGAAAATCCTTCTCATCCAGGTTACATTGGTGTGGATTTGGGTATGAGTATACAGATGTGGGTAGGGGCTCAACAACTTTAGAAAATGTGGGTACAGAGGAGTATGACCGTTTATATTTACATATGCATGCAAAATACCACAAAAAGCCAAAATTAGTGCAAAATTTAAGTAAACAAGTAATATAATAAGAATAATACATGGTAATGCGACAAATGAGTAATAACACGCAAATACAAAATGAAAATTGAATGGGAACCAAGCTAAATCAAGTAAAAACAAGTCATTTGGATTGGTTTCAGTCCAAAAGATACCCGTTTATGTAGGGGTGGGCATTGAACCGGACCGGGCCGGCTTGGGTCGGCCTATCGGGCCCGAAGCCTTGGCCCGGGCCCGATCCAATATCCCGGGTCGTGGCCTGGGCCCGGCCCGTTTGACAGGGGCGAGTTGAGAGAGATAACCAAAACCCTAAGCCTCTTCCTCACGAGAGTCGTCCTCTTCGCAATCAGTGCCCATTTCGCGTACGTCAACGTGGAGCCGATTCGAGGTCACCACTCGCCAGAGATCAGATGATGACAGAGTATATGAAGAAGAAATACGGGTATCCGATGGGCACCTTTTAGCAATGAGGACGCCTGTTGTCGCTGAAGTATGAGGAAAACCAACACCAGTTAAGGTGGGTTTCCATTTTTTTTGTCTTTATTTTCTTCATTCTGCCGGGAAAAAGTAGCGACGGTGGCCGGCATCGAAAGCCGTCGTCGTCTCTCTCTCGCTGAATCAACGTAGAAAGAGGGTTTCTCTAAAAACCTCCACCTTGAGGTAGAGGGTCTCAAAGGAAACCTTCCACCTCTGAAACCGTCGGAGGAGGAGGAGGAGGAGGGTTTCAAACCATCGAAAGAGGGCGTCCCTGTGATTGATGTTGGCTATCGACAGAAAGGCAAGAAAAGAGTGCTAAGGCTGTCGTCTCTGCCATCTCGTCTTCCTTTCTTGCTTGCAATGGGAAGGAGGAGGGAACGATGATCGGTGAGGTGGGCAAGGCGAGGGAAGAGGGTGAGGCTTAGGGGAAAGAAAAAGAAGTGGACGTGTTGCGTTATTAAATTAAAAAAATAAAAAAATATTTTTTAAATGGTTAACGGGCCGGGTCGACCCAGGCCGCACCATCGGGCCCGGCCCGGGACCCGGGCCGGGTACTCGGTGGTGGCCCGGCCCGGCGCTCACCCTTACGTTTATGTTTCTATACCCATTTTGCCGTGTTGGTTTGGTGACATGGGTATGGGGACCTTACTTAAGTACCTTAGCTTCTAATGTTTTTTACAACATGAGAAATTTGAGATTCAGGACAGATTTGTCTTATGAAGAACAACTAGTGGAGATTGTGGATGCATGGAGTGAGCATTGTGGAGAAAGATGAGTTTCTTTCCTCAAGTTGTGCATTCACAATATCATGGAGTGGAAGAATAAACTTGGGAACTGGAAGCTAACGCATTTGGGAACCTGAGGATGATCTGGTAGTGAGATGGCTATATCTTTTATTTAGTTTTGTCCAATTCATTGATGAGAGTAGGATATGCCTCTGAACTCTGTTTGAGGCTTTTCCTCTTCTATTTTTAGTAAGTGTTAGTAAGTATATCAAGTTTAGGTGTGAAATTGTTGGTAGATGTGTACAATTATCCAATTGCATAAGTTTAGAATCTCACAAATATCGTTCTTGGGTTTTTATTGGCGAGGTTTTTCTTGGGTATTTTTTGACAATTTTTGGCAAAGCTGTTTTTTTTGGGGAAAAATATCAGGAAAGCCTCAGCTATTTTTGAAAAAATAAAAAAAATGTCAAAATTAGGTAAAAGAAATGAGAAAGTAATATGAAAACATAAAAAAACTAACTAGATAATCAAGAAATAAAAATTAGAAAATGAAGAAGCAGTCACTCCTCAAACCCTCACAAGAGGCAAACATGAGGTAAAAGGTTAGACGCAGCTTCCACTCTCACATCTTGCACGAAAGGTAAAGTTAATAAACCCTATTCACTAAAAGTTATGAGTTGAGTACCCTTTTTGCTATCAAAAAGAAATCTCAGTTCAAAAAATACCCTTTGTTTCCTTTTAACATGTTATACCCTTCCTTACCAAAAGAATTCATCTGGTGTGGTTGTTATGAATTAAAACCATGCACAAGAACATATAAATAACACAAAAATTAAGTGGCGATTAAAAAACACGATTTATCGTGATAATATCACCATAAATATTTTTTGTCGATATTTTCAGAATATCGCAATTTTTAGTGTTTTTTTTTTGTTTTCTCCTTTTTAATGTTTATTTTGTGATATCTGTGACATTGGTATTCACCATTGTCTAAGCTTTGGGTTGGGTACTTGATGGGTTCTTGGTACTTGTCTTGACTGGGCCCGGAGCTTGGCCCCAAAAATTGGGCGTTAGACCGACCTAGGCTGGCTCGACTCGGGTGATGAAAATTTTATTATTTTATGTGTGTATATATATATATATATATATATATATATATATATATATATATATATATATATATATATATATATATATATATATATATATATATATATTATGATCAATGTTGTAAAAAGCGTATCGTAAGCCGTATCGGTCTGGCTTTAAGATACGCCGTATTGTAAAATATCGTAACGTATTGTAACTGTATCGTTTTTCTAATAAATCAGAAAAAATTTCAAAAAAATCAGTAAAATCAAGAATAATATGTTCTTCATAAAAAACATGTTTTACATAATGATAGACTTATTATTGCTATAAAATTATGGTTCATCATTCGTAAACATCAAAATTCATCAAGATTATGAAATTGTGAAAATGTTCAATGTCAATACATATAAAAACAAGTCGATTGAAGAAAATGAAAAAAAACACATTTTTGTTTTAATAAAACTCCAGAATGAAAATGACACAAAAAAACCTGTGTTATTTTCATTTTTTTGTTTTTCTGTTAACAATTTACCTAGATTTTTTGCTAGAAAAACAACTTTGCCGTATTATACCAAAGAAAAACATTGTTGCTTAAAGCCTGCAAACGATATTTGTGACTTTGACATATATATATATATATATATATATATATATATATATATATATATATATATATATATATATATATATATATATATATGTCGTAGATATCACGATATTTTAAAAAGTATTACAATATTAACAAAAAAAGAAAAACAAAGAACGAGAAAAAATCATGATATGTTGAAAAAACAGGAAAAGATATTCTTTTACATTATTTTCCTTTTTCTGTTTTTTTAATGATAATTGCATCATGTATTCAAATTTGAACTTGAACGAAATTATTTTTCATCATTTTTATCATGATTAGAATTTAGAACATTTTTTTATCACTTTTCTCTAGTTTTATTTTTGTTTTCTTATTAGTTTCTCATTTATTTTATGTTTACTTAACTTTTCTAATTTTTTAATTTTTTTCGAGTTTTTCCAAAAAATATTCGAGAAAAATCTCACCTTTAAAGACCTGAGAATGTGTATATATGTATATGTGCACACACACACACACACACACACACACACACACACACACACACACGCAGTCGTGTTCCTGTACTCAATTTTTTGAAATTGCTCCCACTGGACACCAGCCGAGTATCCTTATATCGTTTTGATGACAGTTAATTTTTGCTACCATCAGTTGCTAGTCTTCCGTGTCTTGAATGGTTGAGTGCTGCACTCCGCTGACAGTTTGGCTTTAGCATGTTGATTATGCACGTCTTCTAATGTTACACTTCGTGAGTACTACTTTGCCTGCATGTTGGTAGAAATCTAAAATACTCATATCAATACTTGCCAAATTTCCTCGCAAATCCAAAGCTAAATGGTATCATCATTGTGACGGTTATCTAATCTGCCATTTGGACAAGATAATAATGGTATGTTGGGTAACCTTTCATGTCCATGACCACCCATCAGTTTGTTGTTTGGCCTCTGCCCCCTCAACCAAAATTAAGGCCATGATTATTAGTAGCAAGCAGATCATCGTTGGAGTTGACAAGTCTTAACTGAGTTGCTGTCTAGGTTTTGACTTATCTCCCTTATGCATCTGGCCAGTGGCCACGTAAGATTAATCCAAAAGCTTAGTTCAATTCATTTTCAAACTGGCCTTGGATGAAACTACTTAAAAGACTCCGTCTTTCCATCTAATATGACTTCAGTTTTAAAGACGGATCGACATATATGCTGTTGAAGATGGTTTTTTTCTTCTTTATCTTGAATAGTTTCTGCTTTCGGAACAGATTGTGCTGGTACCAGAAGGTTTTAATTTTTGAAACCTGGTGAGTTGTGGCTCAACTCAAAGTGGACTTGTTCTCGAGTCTTGATTCCTCCAGGTCAACTTGGTGACTTGACCTGGCCTTGACAATGTTTTGAATAAAATATATTTACATATGTATATGTTGTTTTTTTAATTCATTATAATGTCAATAGGTTATATATAATGGTCATTGATAATCCTTGCACGTTAACAGTATATTTACTATAATTATGCTATTCATTATTATACATGTAGTATATCATATAGTGCAAATTTTATAATATACGAACGCCTATACACCAGAAGGTTCTTTTATTTTTGCCTCTTTGATAATCATAGATCTGGCGATAATGTAGAGCCTAAAATGAATCAAGATGACATATTCCTTTGGCCTTATATATATGTTTGTCTAATTCTCACAAATATTAGTAATATTATTTCCAAAAGCGAGGATGTGACAATATTGGGCAAGAACATTATGATTTTTTCAAGGTAAATCTTGCAAGAAATGTTATGATATGCTCCTTAAAAAAAAACAGGTTTTCCATTTTTCAATCTTTTAAAAATTTAAAAACTATTTGAATCTTTTATCAATATTTTTTTAAGGAAGTTAGTATAAAATCATAATTTCATATAATTTCTATTATTCTGTATATATTTTTAAATTAGATTTTCCCAGGTAATTTTTTTTTTTAAATTTCAGTTTTGCTAGTAAATTCGTGGGGAACTTTTTGTGGCAGTGAATGATAAATACGTTGGAAACTGTCAGAAATTTTGTTTGGTTAGCAGAGGCATCGTATACATAAATGATATTTCACAGATGCATGGTCCACTATCGATGGTAAATGTGTCGGTTGGACCAACCTGTGACCCACTATCGTGCCAAAAGTCAGTTGACTTTGGGTCAGTCTTGTCATCTTCCTGGACTTCCATTTTTCCTCAGGTAGATGAATGATTGTGTCAACTCTGCTTTGTTGATGAGATTTGATGAGTTTCTAAGATGTTTATACCTTGATCTTGTGAAAGTCGACTCTGTTGATGACTTCTCAAAGATGTGGACACCTTAATCTTGTTACGGGTTGTCTTAGTTTCATGTATTATTTTCAGTCTGTAAAATTTCATCCTTGAAAATATTTTGTCTAGGATGGTGTTTATTCCGAACCTTGTAAAAACAAGGTTTTTTAATTTTCATGCTGCACTAAACAGAATCATTTGCTTTTGAATTTGATATTTGCTTCAGCTGCAGCATCTTTGCTCATATTTTCTCCTAGCAAGGAGTACCATAGTTGTTGAAACCTTGGTAGAAGGGCAGCTAGCATTTTTGTCCTTATGAATTCTTTCAGGCCACAATGGCTTTTGGGCTGACTTATGTACAAACAATGGCACAAGAGTGCTAGGGGAATGAGTGGTAGGAAATGAGATGAAATACAAGATAGCATTGCCAACTGGAAATGCATCTTTTCAAACTTTATTGATGGTTAGAAGAAAAAACCAAGAAAATTTGTTTCTAGAGAAAGGGCTGCTAAAGAGGATACAAAGAAAATTATGATAATGAGTATAGTACAGTTGAATATCGATAAATTTAATCTTTTCTTCATATCCTTAGACATAAATTTAGTTGTGGTATAGGAATGGTAAATCGTGATCTATATCATAGGTTGTGTGGTTATGTTGCTTCTGCTGAATGGAAAGTGACATTTCTAGATATTATTGCTTGTCTAAAAGTCTTGTCTATCTGCAAGGTATTGTTTGATTGTATAATTTATGACAAGAGGGTAGCACATTTTACTCTTGATCTTGGCAATCCTTGGTCCTCAATAGGGCATAGTTTAATTGTCTATTTTCAATTGTTTTTGTGCAGACGTGGCCATATGAGGTTTGTTATTCTTTTCGTAACATATTGTTATATCTATACGCTGGTCTCATTCTTCGAAGTCATTGTTGTTATTATTGCAGTAGGTATCTAGTTGAGCATCACTTGGAGGCATGATGGAGTTGACTGATGCCATCCTCTTGCGTCTTTGTGCTTCTCTTCTCTATTCTGTTGCTGCATCCTTTCTAAGGAATCCAAGTTATGTGGATGAGAAAAAGTTAGTTTAACATCCTTGACGTTATGACTTGTGCTGCCAAATTGATGATAAGGCAGTTGATTTGATGTTTGGGAAGTTGGGATTTCTCTTTGAGCATATTATAGAATGTTTGTGATTAATCCGTTGTATTTATCTCTCAGAGAAAGCACCTTGATGTACCAAATCATTGGTTATAAATATGGTTGATAGTTGTTGATGCTGTACTTTTTCCGTACATTGGTGCACAAGCGTATTGCATTTGATCTATTTTTATCATAAATGCAGTTGCTTATCATACTAAAATTTGTGGATGTAGTTGCTTGATAACTAGAACTTTTTTATCTTGAGGATTAAGCCTGAGGTGTGCATATAACCGATGGATTTCAAAAATAAATTGTTTTTTCCATTAGAATAGATACATGACATCTCATTGAGCTGCAGGATTTTATGGCTGTTGTGCCAATTCCATGAAATATCCACTCTGACTGTGTGCCAATTCCATGAAATATCCACTCTGACTGTGTGCCAGTCACAGGGGCAGCAGCACATGGTTCACATCTAGAGGAATGAATAGCAGGCTTAGTCGAAGCGCATTCCGTTTGTTTTAGTTGGGCGCGTCTTTCATCGTTATGAGCACTCATATATGCAGAATCATGTCTCGTGAGCTATTTTTCACTCTTAGCTGACAAATGCGAACATGCGTTGCCTATTCTGGTCCACCGCAGAAACCGCCACACGCATTCCAGTATCCCGTTGCCAGGAGGCCATCTCATCTCAGTAGTGGGGAAAGGATAGCAATCCTGGCGCCTATCCTCCTCTCAAATCCCAGTCTTAATCTTAGGCACTTTTTCGGCCGCCCCTGAATAGGAAGGGAATAGAGTTGTTCTGTGCATCTCTGCCACACCCATTGAGCGACGTTCGTTAGGAAGATGAAGTTGTCATGACGCCGATCATTTCGGAGAAGCCAGATACTCCACACAATAATATGAAAAACGAGAATTCGGCATTTTCTTAGCTCTTTCATCTCTTCTTTTGGCTTGAACCAGTATTTAAACGCATCACTCAGTCGAGTAATCGGAATCTGGAGTGTTCCGAAATGACCCAGCACTTCCTTCAAATCTGTCGGGCTATTTTGCAGTGAAAGAAGAGATGTGGGGCGGTTTCGCCAGCTCGGCGGCACAAGGAACAGTGGGACGCTAGCAAACGCCCAAGCATTGCAGCCTATCCTCCGCCACCAACTTGTTTTGGCAAGCTAAAAGCAGTGTTCAACAGGCTCTCGAAGGGGCCCAGCTGAATCAGATGGATCTTCTCCAATCGGCACAACCCTTACGTTGCCTGATCGTTTGCCAGATGGTTCGGCGACTTATTGGAAGTCCCTTCTTGATGCCGTCACACGAGGCGATCACGGCTCGCGTTCCGCAGCGCTTCGCCGGAAGGGATGTGTGCCTCGGGAACTATAGTTCTAAGGCAATGCCTGAACTGCGTCAATCTTGGTGAGAATGGCCTCCCGCGCAGATATGAACTCGCCAATATTCAGATGGTGTCTCAACTCGTCCGATATCAAGTCAAGCGAGACTCCAAGCCACTGATCCGACGAATCACATCCTACCTACAAATGAAAGGACTTTTTGCTTCCAATTCGACAGATTGCTTTCCATTCTCAAGAACGTTGGTTGAAACTGGTGCGCCGACCGCCTATTAACTTACAACAGAAGGCCGAGGTACTTGATAGGCAAAGAGAAAGCCTTCCAGCCAGTAAGGTCTAACACCTGTGCAATTTCACCTTCTGTCATATTGAGCCCAATCACTTGGCTTTTATCGGGGTTCACCTTAAGCCCACTCTTAAGTTCCACCTCGTCAAAAATAGTTGTGAGAGCCAGATGGAAGTCCTACGGAAGGACAGGAACAATGACAAATCAACAGCATAAAGAATGGACGAAACAGGGAATGCAGTTCTACCTGAATCCGACGAGCTACCTGAAACAGAGGCTGCAGGAACTCGCGTCACCTCCCCCCCTTCCAATGGTGGTGTAAATAACACCATCCTCACTGGCCACTTGCCCATCCGACCTCTCTCTTGGAGAGCGCCTTCTGTTGCCCCCTTTTGTCATACCATCATTCTGAATCAAAAAATCTCCCAAACTGGGGCGATCACGAGCTCTATGGGTACTTGGGGAAGGAGGGCGCTTAACTTCGCGCTGACGATCTTCCTTCTCATCGCTATGTGCCTGAAACCGATTTTTAATTGAGCTACCATTCTGAACAGGGCCTAATGTCCTCCGTCATTGAATATCACCGTTTTAGTTCTCGACCAGCATCGTCGACCGTCGCTTGAGGGGCCTGCCGGCTGCCCCTTCTAAAGCTCACTATAGATAGTTGTAAAGCGAGTCATCGAGTCACAGATGGAGCAGTATTTCACTCGCATCTCATATTCTATAGACTGCATGAAAGTTTTGCTTCGTCAACAGTGAGCCTTACCTCCATGGTTGGTTGAAACCTTATTGGGACCTTTAGTTGAACACAAGCATAGTAGCCTCTCTCCAACCCCTTCGTGCACTGGTCTTTGGTTGCTTATCTGGCTCCCGCTAGGTCTGCAAATATTTTGTTTCTCCAGAACAGCATGGGAAAATCTGGCAATCTCATCCAGATGCGAAGGCGATTGTGTGGTTCCACTCTCATAGGATCTCCCGGTGGCCACTGGTTAGCAACCAAAACTCGGCTCCCAACCTTCCAGGTGCCAGGGGAGAGTACAGCCTAGGTTTCTTCTTCAGACGAGGCGCGAATCAGGAGATTCCCATTTCCCACTATCATGAATCGGACAGAAGTGTGCGTCCATTGCTTCTTAAGGGCATAAAAAATAAAAGCGTAATCCAACCGACAAACACCATAGTTACCTGCAGTAATCCCAATCGCTGCGTAATCGAAGCGCTTCGACAGTTCTTTGTAAGCCTCCTTAGGAATGATCACTTGTTTTATGCCGTCAACTTCTTCCTTCCGCAGCGGCCCAAAGTCCAGCTCTGGCTCCATCTCCGCCTCTCCTCCAACAACAATGTCGGCCCACGACTTGAAGCCCCAGTGCTCTATCTCCGATTCTCCATCGACTCTCCCGATCCAGCCCTCTTTCACACTCTCTCTTCAGGTTTCATCGAACGCTTCTCACCTTTTAGAAATTTGCACTGTTCAATCATTATTCTGACCTGAATTGTGGATGTGAAAGGATTCACAGTTGACAGCAAAGTACATAGACCTCCCATGTGATGATGCCGTGCACATTATGCTGAACAAATTTTAGGGTGGCTCTTGATTATACCTCTTTCAACTTTATTGTCTCGGATGGATCTTGCTGTCTCGTAGTTTTCACTGTGAGTGGTCTGAACTGTGCAACTGGTTGCTTACGAGGGTGTATTGAATGCTTCAACCCGTTAACGGTCCTTGTAGGCAAGAGAAAGTGAGAAACGGTACATTTCATGTTACTATTTAAATGCGGGCCTTGTGCGTTGCCGCACATATGTAGAAGGTTTTATCCCTTGGCATAACATGAAACGAGCTTATATACATTTTAAGATTGATACTGAAATTTTAACAATATACAGGCATTTATGCTTAAAATTCAAAATTTTCATCCTTCCTCCGAAGCTTAAGCATTCTTGCTTCCAGAGTACAATGACTCAAGCCCACTCGAGCTCGACTCCAACTTGCTTGGTTCGAGAATGTGAACCCTCTTTCCGATGCTTGAGTATGCTCGAGCTTAACCGAAAACTGAAGCTTATAAATGAGTTGAGTTTGAGTACATGAACTCAACTCAAGTAAGCTCTTTTAATCTAGGTTATCGTTCGTTTGTTTTCTTGTAATTTTCAAACTTAAAACAAAAGAAAGAGATCAAGTCAAGTGGGGAGTTGATAAACAAGTTTAAATGAGTTGAACTCAAGCCAAGACTAGTTTATCAAGTTGAGCTCAAAATGACCTTGTGCAGCTCTAGTTGAGCTCGAGCCGAGCTTGATATGAATCTAATTGAGTCAAGATAACTGAGCTCGAGCACGACTCGGCTTGTGTGCTGCACTGCACCAAACACAAGAAAAGGAGGAGAGGAAGAAATGTGGAGGAGAAGATTTAGAGAGAGTGGGGGAGAAAATGCAGGAGCTAAGAAGAATGAGAGAGAGAGAGAGAACGGAGATGCCGTGATGAGTGGAGGAGAGGTAGGAGAAGGATTAAAAAAAAAAAAAGCAAGAGAGAGGGAGAGGGTGGGCTGGCTTAGAGAAAGAATACTTGAATACTTTTGGGCATGGTGTGAATAGGGGTGAACACGCCCAAATATAGCTCGACAGAAGCAGCTCAAGTTCGACTCGGCAGTTGCGTGTTGAGCTTGAGCTCGACTCAATTAAGGCTTGACAAACTTGTTTGAATTGAAGTGATATTGATCATTACGTGTTGAGCTCGCGCTCAACTCAATTAAAGCTCGACAAGCTCGTTTGAATAGGATTGATATTTATCGTTGTGTTGAGCTTAAGCTCGACTTAATTAAGGATCGACAAACTCGTAAACTTGTTTGAATATATCGACTTGATTAATGCTCGATTAAGGCTTGAGCAGTCGAGCTTGACTCGGCAGTTACATGTTGAGTTCCAACTCAACTCGATTATTTCATCGAGTCGACTCATGAACTCAAACTCAACTCCTTAGCAAATGATTCGGTTCGAACTCGTTCACGAGCCGAGCTCAAGATGCTCGAGCCTCGACTCATTGTTCACCCTTAAGTGTGAAGGCAGCAGAGGATAGAGAAGGTGATAGAAGGACAACTCACGCACAAGCAGACTGGGCTGGGCTGGTGCCACCTGACTGCTTGTAACCCGAGCAACTGCTTGTAACCCGAGCAAGAACATATATGTATATATCTCCAACCTGACTACCAATCTTAGGGCATCTGCTTGAGTTGGGTACACCTCCCACTTTTATTAAAATGAACTTATGTACAAATCAATTCGGCCAAAACCGGAGATTGAGGATATGCACCAAAGAGAAGAAAGAAGGAGGTAGTGGCATTTTAAAATGTTTTTTGAAAGCTATGTACATTTTAGTCTTTTAATATTTTCATAGTTTTCATTTTATCCTTTTTCAAAAGACTTCTTTTTTCATTTTAATGGGAACATTTTAGTCATTACGCACTCTTGTGTAAAACCCGGCATGAAAAAGACCACAAGGGAGACAAAATATGGACATCTAAGCTATGGGTTGCCCTTGAAGATTTGGATTTGATGTTTAAAATTTACATATGAATTTTAAAAATTTAATGTCACCTATTTAAAAATTAAAAAAAAATGAGACCCCATCAAAAATTTCACCATATGCACCTTTGAAAAGTGCATTATCTTCTGCATAGTGCATTAGCGAAGGTTCTTCTATCCTTTTGCATAGTGCATTGCCCTTGAAGACTTGTCGACTTAAAAGTGGACATTGCCTGCTCCAATCAGGGGCAAGGCAAGGAATTTTTTATGAGGCATGTTAAATTATAGTTTCAAAATTTTGATAGGGGTCGCAATATAATTTTTTTATATCAGATAAACAATTTTTTTTTTTAATTTACATCTAAATTAGAAAAAAGTAAAAGGGGCCAAGAAAAGGAAGAAGGTGAAAGACGATGGTAAGGTAAAGGAAGAGGGAATCATGAAAACTGAGAAGAGAGAGAAAAGAGAGGGGGAAAAGGAAGAGAGAGAATGGAGGGGCAAAATGGGTATCTTCGAGAAAATTAAAATTCAAAATGTGGTTATGAGAGACTTAGGGTGTTCAAATGAGATTTTGATGGATTTGAAATTGATCTGAAAATTACTGGAAATTGACTGAACATACAGTTGAAAATCTATTGAATTTGATGTTGAGAATCATCGGCAAAATACTAAAAAGCTTTTGAAATTCACTAAGCTGAAGTTTGAATAATTTGAAACGGAATTGAATTCGACTAGAAGTATGAAATAGGCCCAGAGGATCGGGATCCGTGAACTCGTCTTGGAGAATTGGACCTTACATTTGAACGACCTTTAGACCCGAATGGGAGAAGACACCTGGCTTGACAGGATCCAAATCCAAATCCGGATATGAATATGATTTGATGGCATCGATTCTTGACGGGAAATGAGCTGCATTGGGATCTAGAGAGAGTTTAGATTTAAGACGAGATCCAAATCCAAAAGTAAGAGACAAATAATGGATTTGACACGTCGTTTGATGGCTGCAAGACACCCAAAACAGGACAGGCGTGTCCTGTCTACTAAATTTTTCATCAAACGCTGTCCACCGAACAGGCTGAACACAAAGAACAGCTAAACACAAGTATAAATAGATTTCCTGTCCCCTTCCGTTCCGAGCTTACCCTCGGAACGGACGAGACAGAACACTTCCTCCTCCGCCCGACGACCACGAGCCCCGACCTCCAGCCCTCGACCCGTTGCCTTTCTCTTCTCCTCCATCTCAGCCCTGAACTGCCTTTCTCCTCATCTCTGCACCTGTCCCCGTTGTCTTTCTCTCCTTCTCCTCCTTCTCGCCCCCGTGCTGCCTTTCTCCTCCGTCTCTGCCCCCGTCTTCACCGTCAAGCTGCCCCAGCCCTTCACCGTCCAGCT
>JAANDH010000218.1:222908-248810 GCA_011799765.1 Nymphaea thermarum | reverse complement strand
TCATTGTATTCAGTTCTATAGCTTAAGCATAGAATTGGGAAACTGTTCGAGTGAACTTTCTTTGAATTAACTTTCATGGCAAGCTCTGACAGATCAACAGTCTTTTTGAATTGATCATCTCTCTCTATCTCTCTCTCTCTTTTTATATATATATATGGAGAGAGAGAAAGAAAGAAAATATATATATATATATATATATATATATATATATATATATATATATATATATATATAAATATAAAGAGAGAGAGAAGAGAATGAGAGAAATTTACAAATCTGAATCCATTGACATATCCCAATTTACATTAGATTGGCATAAATATTGCAGACAAATTCAAAACATATTGCAGACAAATTCTTATTTTATCTTTCAAAATTGTAATTAATTTTGTTTATCATGCGAACAAACGGCAGACAGGACGAACAGAACAGACACACACAAAACAAACGCCGAACAAAAGGAACATTATGTTCTGTACCTAAAGTCATCAAACGGTGGACAAGGAACACCATTGTCCAAGAGGACAGGACAGTAGTGTAATGGACAAGACAGGAACTGTCTGTCCTGTCCCAACGGACTGCAATCAAACGACCTCTGATTGAAACGTTCTTTATTTCATATGTGGTAAATGAAGTGTTGCTTCAATCGATCGTTGTGCTAATTTATGCGGTGGAAAGGCTTAAGTCTGAACAGTATGCATAAATTCATATGGTTGTGATGAGCCTTCTTTTTTTTTTTTTTTTTTTTTGAAAAGGGGATCATTACTTTAAATTTTAAATTTTTAGGGGCACTCATATGTAAAAACATGAAAAATATTGATGAAGTTTCAAGGATTAAATGTAACAGTAATTCTACCAATACTGATGCCAATTTGCCACCAAAATTCATTTTTCTTGTTGAGCAATGAGCAACCTCAAAAAATAGCGATCGGCAAGATGGTGTAGATATTTAAAGTGTTTCATCCATATATATATATATATATATATATATATATATATATATATATATATATATATATATATATATATTTTCAAACAGTGATATTCCTATTAGTGTTGCCGAACAGCCCCTCAAAGACTGTTTACTTTGGTATGGTGGTAGGTGATTGTTCTTAGACCATTTTTATCTGGTTTTGTGTTAGGAAGTTACCAGGGTTCGATTCAATATGACCTCGAAGGCCTTGACATACATTATAAGCACATTTTAACATACTCAAAATCAAAATTTACTGTAATGCACAAAGGATTCAAAACCTAAACAACATCTCCAACTAGTAGCCTAAGTAAAACTCAAAGGAGGTGTTTGGTTATTGGGAGTTTGAAATCCATGGATCTGATGTGGAAATGACATGACATGATTTTGCTGCTGTGACAAAAAAAAATCCATGAAAATATCCACATTCAGCAAACTAAAGATCTTAGGATACACCTAAAATCCATACTTAAATCCTTAACTTGCAAATAAATTAGAGGGAGAAGACCTGATATTAGATTTACTGTTCTCAAGTCCTAAAGATCTTAAAATCTGAAGCTATCAAAGAAAACCAAAGGAAATGGAACAACAAAAGAAAAAGGGAAGAGAAACAAATAAACGGATACTGGTAGACAAAAATGAGATCTGATTCCTCAAGCCCTTCCTCTCACCATCTCCACCAACGCATTTATATTCCTGGTAGAACTTCCGTCTGCGCTCACCGCCTCACAGATTAGCCTTTTCCAATGGTGGCTCGCCTTCTCCCTCAATGCCTTCCCCACCTGCTCGCTCAACACGGTCCGGATTGCCTCTTCAACGGACTCCTTGGTGAAAATCCCATCCCTCACAGTGAGACCCACACCCCAACACGAGATATCAACCAAACGGGAGTTTATAGGGTGGTCGCCAAAGACCGGCCGGCATATCACCGGCACACCTCCAGCGATGGCCTCAAGGATGGAGTTCCATCCGCCATGGCTTATGAACACTCCGAGGGAAGCATGGCGAAGGACGGCCGGCTGCGGCGCCCATGAAACCATGAGCCCACGGCCCTTGACTCTGTCCACGAAACCAGCGGGTAAGTCGGCTTGCTTCTCAGGCTTCAGGGACCATAAGAACGGAGCGCCAGATGACTCGAGGCCCTCCGCCAACGCCGCGATCTCGTGCTTCGGTATGCGAAAGTCGGCGACGGAGCCGAAACTGAGGTAGACGACGGAGTTGGGCAGGTGGGAATCAAGGAACGAAATGCATCCGTGGTCGTCGGCGGCAGGGGAAGATGCCGGCGGTGACAGGAGGAACAACGGAGCGATGGTGAGACAGGCATTTAGTTTGGTTCGGAGGTCCGTGAGAGAGAAGGGCTCGAGCGACTCAAATGTGTTGGTAAGTACGGCGGCCGCCCGTGGAATCACCTTGGCCATGTTGTGGAGTAGAACGGAGAAGACGGAGTCGAGGCGGCCGGAGACGATGCCCTCCTGCAGGTCCTGGAGCCTCAGGAAGGAGAGGCTCGGGATGCAGTCGATGGGAATATCTCTGTTCTCAGGCGTCAGTGCTGTTTCATTTGCAGACCAGCAATCAGTCAAGATTCAACTGTAGTTGAAACAATGTTGGAAGAAAAAGAAGGATGCATCTAACTATCTAAACAATGTTTAATTTTCCACTTAAAAGAGACAGCAAAAATAAGATATCTTACATACTTCAAGATTATAAAGTTTAACTTGACTTCTATATTTGGTTGATGTTGACAAAACTAGATCTGGTCTCACTAAAATAGAAGCAACCAGATCTGTTTATGAAACTATTGGGGGATTAGCCCCAAAGCACTGAAGCAGAGCATTGTAAGAAGGCAAACATGCACTAGTGCAGCCCCTGTTGCTCAAGATGCATTTAATAGAAAAAACCACCATGTATAAATGCAGACTGGTGGATCCACTGCCAAGCAAATTCATTGTTTCGCCCTTACCATTGAGGTTGTCCAAATGACTAAAATGCCCTTGTAATAGAAAAGGTGAATCCCCATGCAGAAGAGAACATGGTTATTTGGAGAGCACACTATGGTGAAAGTTGCAAGCTGTATTTGGAGGAAAGGCAACCAAAAAAAAAAAAAATCGCCTTTTCAAAATTGACAAATAAGTCCTCTTTAAAGCCTTGCTAGGGAGATTTCAATAAAAATCACCCTTTTAAAATGAAAAACAAATCTTCTGTAAAGCCTTGGGGGGAGATTTCAATTGTTAACTCAAGCATCTACTGCGTTGTAACAAAAAAAAAAAAAACCGACAAGGGTGGTTCCCATCTTAATCGTTAAAACATCTTTAGAACTGTTTGGTAATAATAACAATCATGTGGTTAGCAGGGAAGCTACTTTGTGATTGGTATGGGCAGTCGCCCACACAGCGAAGCTACTATGTGATTGGTATGGGCAGTCGCCCACACCAACCCTTGAAATCTTGTATTGTGATTAAGCTGGACCTAACTTCAACTAAATCCAACCACTGCACCGACACCAGCTTTGAGTCAGTGCAATCACTCCTCCTCCTCAATGCTTTCATGAAATATGTGACGTTCCACGAACCCATCCAAAGTTTATTTTATGGACAGGAACAAGTTTTTTTTTTTTTTAATTACCAAATGCTCTTAAAGGAAGAACGGGTTTGAGAAATTTCAAGAGAGAGAGAGAGAGAGAACCTTGGACTACCCCGAACTTGTGTCGGAGGTGATCGGTGTAAATGTGTGTGGAGAGGGCAGAGGCCGCAGACGTCCAGAAGGAGATCAACGGCACGCCTGCCTCGTCGGCCAGGTCCTGCGCAAAGTGAAGGAAGGAGTCCGCGAGCACGCAGGAGAGGGGCGGTTGCATCCCCGCCAGGGCCCGCCGGAGGTCGTCGGGAGCCGATCGCAGGAAATGCTCGATGTCTTCCTGAGGCCGCTCCGGCGAGAAAGCGAAGTCCTCCGGCAAGCCGTCGGGGATGGTGGAGAAGACCATGTTGGGGTTCTCCGAGCAGGCGGAAACCAAAGAGGAGATGGGCTTAAGGGAGGCCGCGGTGGTGAAGAAGGTGAACTTAACGTCCCCTGCCAGGCCGGCAAGGTGGCGACCCAGCGAGAGGAGCGGCGTAGCGTGCGAGCTGAAGGGGAATGCCAGAAGCGCTACGTGCGGCATCTCCCCTCTTTTCCCTGTCTCCATTTCCGTCTTCTTTCCCTCTCTGTTTCAAGATTGGAGGAAGGAAAATCGAAGACGGTGGAATATACCGCTGTTGAGATGAGAACCAGAGTTAAGAGTTGTCCCTTTTTATGGCCATGGTGGCCTCTGGAATGGGGGTTGGCACGTGCTTGCTCTGACCCACCTTCATTTATGGCTCTCAATCAATTTACGTATGAAAGTAAGGTAGGGGCGCTCAACAAGTCCAGCCAAGCCAACTTGTTTGACTCCTACTCACTTGGTTCGACTCGACTCGAACTCAATTGGTTAAACATCAGTTTAATTCAACTCGACTCGAACTCAACTCGTTAAACATCAAATTAACACTAAAGCTCCACTTCATCTTAAATGCATAAGCAGTTGACTAATTTGATCGGAGTCTTATTATGATTAACATATTATTCCAATCAACTTCGCAGTCTCTAAACACAATTTGCCAGTTTATTGTGGTATCGTGTAACCATCAAACTACTAAGTTTAATTTGTGTAAAAAAGTTAGGTGTAATGTTTTTCCATGATCACGTACAGTTTAGGTATAGCTATTAATTAGGGGGAAGAAGGAAGGACTTTTCTTTAATTACAACTCATACACAGGAGCAGTGTTCTTGTGATCGGGATCAAGACGGAGGAGGGTTGTCAACATATCCGATTAGAATCAGATATCTGACCAATCTGTTCTGAAAAAATTAGATATGAAAAAAAAATACCTCATTAAAAAATTGAATTGGATTCGGATATAAGAAATGACATTGGATCGGATTCAGATATAAATAATATCTGATTAGATTCAAATATGGATTCAGATCGGATTTATTTTAAGCAAATATATTGTATATAGTGCTCTTACACTTTGAAAATCAGCCAAATTCAGTTCAGATATGAACCTAAAAATCAAATTCGGATCAGACTAGGATTTTGAAATTGGATTTCAGATTTGGATTCAGATCTAAATTTTCTCTTTTTTTTTTTATTAGAATTCGAATTCGAATATGTGAATATCTAAAAAAACATATACAATTAAGGGTAAACCTGATTCGAATATAATTCATCAACATTTTTAACAAAGGAGAAAAGTTTGTTGGAGATGTGCTTGATGGGGGGGAGTGGCAAATCAAGGTTCACTAGGGCTGATTGTACATGAGAGAGGAAGAGAGAGAGAGCCAATAAAATTGGAATATATAACAAAATTTGGAGACAAGAGGTCCCCTAGATACAAAAAACAATCCGCAAAAAACAAATCGCAAAAACAAAAGCAGGAAGAAGAAATATACGAGGAAGAGAGAGAGAATTACTTTTCCAACACACACATCTCCAAGAGACTCTGCTCCTCCATAGGGATGTCAATGCATCAGATTCTCATGAATATACCGTTCACATATCAACATTTAAAATAGGATTCAAATTAGATTCAAGCGTAAAACTAAACATTGGATTGGGATCGGTTTCATGTTATGAATTTGAATTTAGATATGGTAGAGACTTTTCTTTGTTTGCATTTGAATTTCAATTTAAATCAAAACATATGAACTTCCGAAAGAGATTTAAGAGTATATTCAATTCAAACACCATCCATTGACACCCCTACCAGACCATCTGGCTATGGCAAAAAAGTTTACCCCTTGGAGGGCGTTTGATTGCCCCAGTTATGAGATCTGAAAGTGATTTGAGCTCATTGGGAACCTCAGATACACAGATTTATGGTTGGACCCCCCTCTGGTCCTCAAATCTGAAATTCTGATCATAAACTGAGAACCTCAAATTCTCATTCACATAGTGACAACATCTGGTATTTGTTTATATTGCAGGTTTCACGTAAAAAAGATCCTTGATCAGCTTCAGATTTGAAATCCAAACTTATCAACACACCATCCATCATTGTAATGTATGTGAGATTTGAAGTGATCCGATGCGGTTTGGAGATTGCTTTGAACATCTAATCAACGATGGAACGAATTTACAATTACGTTTGGACTACGTATTATATAGTTTGGCATCATACAAGTTCAAGTTGATTGTTCCAACTCATAACTTCACTTCCAAAAGACGCGCCACAACAAAAGGGTCTTTTCTGAAGCATAAAAAAACGTCAGTAAAAAAGCAAAAACATCAACAGTAAAACCTTTACTGATGGTCTTACTGATGCAAAATATCAAGTAATGTCACGGAGGACTTTACTATCGAAAATAACAATGCATCACTAAAAACAGATTTTGCGCACTCTAAATGTCAGGGAAATAATTAACAAACTGTCACTAAAATTTGGTTCTTACGTCATGCATTCACAGCTTTCAAAATTCTAAAGGTTAATTGATACGTTATAAACTAGTATAGAATAAAAGTTCCACCAAACTAATTGCCGTTTCCAAAAGACGGGAACGAAAAAACTAGGAGCCAGAGAGAGAGAGTTGTGGCGACTTTGATCAAAACTTGAGCGGCCCTTTGTTTTACATTGGAAGGTTGAGTGGCTTTTTATAATTTTTTCTAAATTGGTTTAAAACTCATGCAACTCCACACGTACAACAATACAATCACGAATTTCAAATTAACAATGAAAAAATACATTTAAATTATAGTAAAACATGCAAAATTTCATGTATTGTCAGACAGTTATGAAAAAATGCCGACTAATAATACACCTATATAGCACATAGACAAATATGCCCAAAAGTCAATTAACAACATATAAATCAATGGGGAACCCTAATTTCATCAAAGTAAGGGTTTAACAAATTAAATCCTACAAAAGCCCTAAAATTAAGAACTTAACATTATGAAGACCCTAACCAATTTCTACTTACAAACGCAAGCCTCCATGAGGAAACAAGACCCCAACACACCAAAGAAATGCAGTATGATTTTCCTATGGATAGAACCTCATAGCTTCCCGAAATGGGGAGAACTGCCTTCAATGTAGAACTTTCTTTGTGCTCCAGCTTGACGTTTCACAAGCCCTGCAGCATCATGTGGTGGCATTGTGTTTCTAAAGCTGTGTCCCGCATGGGGTTTAACAAGTCGAGTCAACTTGGTCTTGACTGGAACTTACTTAGTCAAACTCAACTCGAGCTCGACTTGTTAATAAACAAGTCAAACTGAAGTTAAGAAATGAACTCATTTAAGTAAACAAATCGGGCTCAAGCTAGGCTGGTTAGGCTCATTTAAACTCAATTAAGTTCATGTAAAGAGAATATTTAAAAGGCATCTCTTTATCAGAAAAGACAAATAGTTCAATAGACTTCCTTGCAGCTAGCAAGGGTGAGGTGATCTCCATTCATATTAAAAAATAACTTTTCTTAATAAACAGCTAAGCTAGGCTCAAACTAAATCTCAACTTATTAAAGCTCAAGCCAAGTTCAAGTTTCTTAAGCTCGAGCCAATCTGAGATCAACTCTGGCTAACTCATGCTCAATTCAAAACACAAGTTTGGCTAACTCGAGCTCGAGTTATGCCTTATGGCACTTAAGTCGAGTTCGAGCTGGCCTAGCTCAGCGCAAGCTGGCTCTTGAACAGTTGCACCCATCAACACGTGGGTGTATTAATAAGCACAAGTGCAGATTGATTATATAGCGGGGGCCCATATCTGAAAGTTGCTGCTCCTACTATTTTCAACTGCTTCGTTTTCTACTTGCCTACCAGACACCTGGGTCTCTCATTGAGTTGAAATGTATCTCACAGGCTTCATGGAGCTGTGAATCATATAAATCAGATTGTCAGCTTTTCTTAGACTGTGCTATCGAATTTTAAGAAGACTTGGTTAATTGGAGTATCACTGTCTCTCCTAGAAGAGGGGTGGCCCTAGTATTCCTAGTATTATGAAACAGATGTGCTGCCCTCGCCTTGAGGTGGGCGTCGAGCATGTGGTCTAGTAGCGTAGCTAGTCCACATGCATCGAAGTGCACACAAGAGAGAGAGAGAGAGAGAGAGAGAGAGAGAGAGCATAACAGTTGGAATTTGCACCAAGGGGCTTAAACCTGAATATTTATTAAATAAATAATACAGATTGGCATCTGGTAGGGCTGGCCCGTATCAGCATCCTTGTTTCCACTAAAATAGATAAGCCAAGCACCGTTAACACAGAAAAGTACACACCGCCTCTTAAAACATGCATATATGAATTTTTATCTTCCAGCCATGAGATTGATGCGTGCTTTATTTTCATAGAAGGATCCAACATCCCAATCTTCAGATGACGACGACAGTGCCATCAGAGCAACCACTACAGACCTCATGGGTGGCCTGTCCTGAGGACTTTCTTGAGTACACAATTTACCAAGCTCAGCCATCTGACAAGCGAAAAAGAAGAATGGCATCATTATGGACATATGCATCTGATACTGCGTCAAGGAAGCGCAAAGAAGGGAAAAGCAGAAAGACAGAAGCAGCACAGACCTTGTAAACAGAATCAATGGGGTAACTGTCACCCAGCCTGGGATCAACTAGTTTTTTAAGGTTCTCCTTGGGATTTGCCACAGCAAAGGCATTATCAAACTGCCATTTCAATAAATAAAGATCATTTACTTTCATAAAGTGGGCAAACAGGCTCTTGGAATATTTGAAACTAACAAGAAGCAATTGGGAAAAGGATGTCACCGACTCACCATAGCAACAAGGCCCTTAGTTTCAGTTGTAGATGCACCAGTCCTTAATACAGCTTCCTTGGCAGAAATAAGTTCGTAGAGAACAACCCCAAAGGCATATACATCAATTTTCGTTGAAACATCTCCAAAACGAGCATATCTAATTTGATACATCCAAGAACGAGTTTAGTAAAATCACCACAATGTTATACCCAAAAAATGAAGGAAAGGCATTCTCTCAATATGTTGCAGTAACACAAGCCCAACCTGTGTCATCACTATATCACACGAGTGCTGATGCAGCTGTATGCACAAGCCAAGAGAAACCTTAAAATGCTAGCATGGGGACAAGGACATAAAGCCAGTGTACAATTCGAAGAACAAGATGATCAACAGTCAGCGGCCTTGAACAATGCATGGTAGACTACATTGAAAATGTTTATAGGAATTTAAACTGAAGAAAGAACATGATCAATGGCTCAAGAAGGAAAATTATAAAAACCTAATCCCAAAAACATTTATCTTTCATAAAGGAAAAAGAAGAAAAGGACAAGATTAGTTACAAACAAATTGACTACATCAAAACTAGGGCATATGAGCTCATGGACTGCATCCCTCAAGCTTTGACAATTTCTGTATCATGTTGAAGGCCGCACTGGTCTAAAGTGACCAAATGGGTGAATCATAGTTAGTATGAAGGTAAGCTTGATAATTGCACAGAACCAATAAAAGTTTTTTCACGGCAAGGTTATCCCGGGCCAGTCCATATCTTACAAGGACTACACCATGGAAAAGCTCAGGCTACAAAACTGCAGGGTTGGGACTTGATCCAGGGCTCCCAACTTTAACACCCTTCACACCCTCTTCGTACTATTTGCATGCCACCTGACATGCCAATAAATTCTATCTTGTCCACCTTTCTCAAAGCAGAAACCTAGAGCTGGCAAAGTTTTGACCAAAACTCAATTTCTCTGAAAAATGTGTTGAATGTCTTTAGTAGTCATTTAGAGTCTATTTGTAATATTAGGAATAAGTTAGAGTGTGCCTTTATTCTATTTTGGGTCTGGACTAATATTGTAAGTTTGTTCCCACACGTCCTAATCTCTTTTATTATTGAGATTAGGATAAGTTAAGGTATGATTATGATTTTTCTCTCTCACCATAACATGGTATCAGAAACAGGTTGCGCCTAACGCTCGCAGCAAGATCAGTTTTTTTTTTTTTTCTGGTGACTCTTCCTCTCTCTTGTTCCTCTCCCTCTCTCTTCTCATCTTCTTCCTCTTCTCTACTACCTGCTGGTTGGTGGAATAGAAGCTGCACAGAGGAGGACCTGATCACGCCTATGTGGTACACGTGATTGGATCCACAAGTGGAACGTGTAAAGCAGAGATGGCCTGTTGCTGCTGCTGATCGTGGAGATAGCCTGTCACTGCTGTTGATTGTGGAACAGGTAGCATCGTTTTTTTTTTATTGAAGCAGAGTTTGTTGGGTGCTTTTGGGAAGTATGCCAGCGACAGTTGATCAAATGCTCAATTAACAGCAAGATGTGGACTTGCTGTTTGAGAAGAGTTGAGGTTGGGAACAGCAGAAGCAGCAGCAATCATCGTCAGCAGTTTTTGTTAAAACAGAGTAGTTTAGAGTCGTGAAGGTGGTGTGACAGAAGTCACCGTCGGCAGATTCTTTTTTTTTTTTTTTAAAGGGCAGTTCAGAGTCGTGAAGGTGGTGTGAAGATTGTGTCGACTGTTCTGTGGACTCCATGAGCAGTAGAGGTATCTGCTGCTGCTGTTTAATTGCTGCTGCTGTGTTTAATTGCCGTGTTTGACTGCTGTATTCTATATACACTTATATTGTGCATTGGATTTTGGTTGGAGCATCAATATGGCTGGTAGGAGTAAATCTGAAGTTTCTAATAAATATAAGATGCCTAGAAATTCATTCTCATATGGTACCACATTCAAGCTGAATGGGTCAAACTATGAAACCTGGTCTAGGGTTTTCATGATGTCTGCAGCAGGTCATAATAAAAAAGTATGTTCTTCAAGAAAATGAACCTGCCGACAAAAACCGCAAGTATGTTGTGTGGGATAAAGACAACAATATTATAATGTCATGGATTATGAACACTGGCGCCAATGATCACATACTACACCAAGGCCAAAGATATGTGGTCCTTCTTGAAGAAAACTTATTCTCATGCTTATAATGTCAATAAGATTTTACAGGTGGAAGAGGAATTGTACAAAATACAGTCAGATGACCAAGACTTATCCCAATATTTTGCCACATTGACTGCTGCTTATGTAAGATTAAAAGCCCTTCGCCCACCATGTCAGCACTGTTATGCACCACACTTTGAATTTGCAATGGTGGTGAATTTTTTTTTTTAGGTGATCTTCAAAATACTCCATTGCTAAGGCACAAATCTTCACAGGGAATGATCTCCCCAACTTAGCAGACACATATAATAGGCTGAGTCTGTCTTGCAGTCACCCTCTCACAACCTACACATGACCCACTTGTTTCTGCTCTTGCGGTATCAGGAGGATGTGGCCACGGCTCTTATGTTGGAGCTAGAGGATGGGGTACAGGCCGTGGTGCAGGTCGTGGCAAATTTCAATGTACTTATTGTAGCAAGTTAGGTCATTTGGAAGATTGATGTTGGGATAAGCATCCACATCTCCTCAGCAACTGGTCTCTACTGGTTCCTCTACATCTAGCCCCTGAATTTAAGCAAGGCTGAATATGATCTACTTCTCACTCAGAGATTCTCTTCTACATCAACCTTCGTTGTGGACTCAGCCTTCTCTATTAGTGCCTCTACTAGTGTCCCAGGTATGACGTGGATGATTGATTCAAGAGCATCTAGACATTTTTGTAATTAGCTACAGATATTTTCATCGTTGATCAGGTTTTCTCAACATGTCAAGCTGGCCGATGGCAAGTTGTCCCCTATTATAGGCAATAGTGATGTTAGACTTCCATACTTGGGCACTAATACACGTGCCATATGCTCCTTGCTTTCCAGTTAATCTATTATTGATTAGGCAACTGGCTAGTTTTTCATGACTTACAGACTAGCAAAGACAATTAGTGGTAGCCATGAACGTGAGGGAGTCTAGTTCCTATCTACCCCAGTCGATGTTGCTGCATCTTCCTTCACATCGAAGACCTCACTATTTTAGTGGTACCTTAAATTGGGTCATTCATCTATCTCCGAACTTTGTCCAATGTTTCTAGATACTTTTGTATCAGAGTCTTTCCGATGTGATGCTCACCGATTAGGAAAACATACACAAAGTAGTTTCCCTTCGAGTCACAGCCCATCAAGTCAGAGTCCTTTTGATCTTCTTCATGTGGATGTATGGAGACCCAACAAGGTTGTTCTTCGATCTCATTTCTGGTATTATTTTGTTTTGGTTGATGATTTCACTAGAGTCAGTTAGGTATTCTTGTTACGAGAAAGATCTGAAGTTATTTGAATTCTTTAGAAATTTGTCAATGAAATAAAAAATCAGTTTGGTTCATGTTGTGAGTAAAGAAATAAAAAGGAGAGGTTCACTATTTCTCACACATTTGATGTACTTAAATGTTATTTCCCTAAATCTTTATTTAAGTGAGAAGAAGGGATAATCTATAGTTCAGTTTTTTCCTCTCTCTCTCTCTCTAATGTGTTCAACTTGGTATCCGAGCGGTGAACATTTGGGAATCTCTATAATCAATCGGTCCTCTCCTAAACTCCCTTTCTCTCTATTCTCACCAACTTTGTCTGGTTTGCTTGGGAAGTTCTTATGCTAGTATCTTTTAGCCCAACCTTGGGTTTCTTAAAACCCTAGGTCGATGTCATGTTGAAGTCGTGTGGAGGAAGCCAATGTCACACATGCAAGTCTGCAGCTTGTTGACTTGTCGTTGAAGTCATATGTTGGAGCAGCCTTGAAGTCGCCTGCAAATCGGTATTTTTCTTTTTTTGTCGTTAAAGTTGTTCACAGTTGATGGCTTCCTGCTCACGTCTGAGAAGAAGTATACTTAAGAGGTGTTGGCATAATCAGTCTTGAGAGTATCCACATCAAACTTGTAAGTGGACTTCTTAATACGTCTGGGATTGTCTCTTGTGTGGTTGGTCAGTTCCCATTATTTGTCTTCAAATGTTATTCCATGTAGTAGATTCTGTTTTGGAATGTGTATTCCATGTGGGACTGATCACGATGGAGCAGCCAACATCACCGAAGAACTCCACATGTGTTTTTGTTGGGGGTAATACCAAGCCTACGCATCGGGTCGGCCCAGCCCGATAACGAGTTGAGCCCGGACCGGCCCGATTAAGTTTAAAAATATAATTTATTAATAAAAAATTAAAAAATAAATTATTGGGCCAGAATTGGGCTTATCGAGCCACCCGGACCGGGCCCCTTTTTCTCGGGCCCGGTGCCCAGCCTTAGGTAATACATAGAACCCTTGACAAAAGTCGAGGGATTTGCGTTTTGTTTAAAAGAAAAACAGAAGCCCTAATTTAAAGACTGTTTTGGACTTAGTCAACTTTGATCGAGTCTAAAAAATGCCAGATATGTATCCAGGTATGTTTAGCATACCCGGTACGGTCAAACAAGTACCCGAGACGCACCCAAGTGTGTACCGATACCCATACCGTTATCATACCGGTACAATACGGGTACTGCTCCTTATGTGATAGATCTCCCAACAAAACGAACTAGCAGAGAGAAAACATAAGCACCTTCTTGATGTTGCCTATATAATTATGATTCAAAAGGGATACACGTTTTCAGGATCCACCACTTGTCTATTTTCGTCATCATGTCTCCCATCATGGACCTTCCACATCTCCTCATGAAGTAAGTACTACTGATTCACTTGAGGCTACCATGTCTATGCAGACAATACTCCAGATATTCCAACCCCAGATGATGATCTCCCTATTGCCTTCTGGTAAGGTAAAGATAGTGCACCCTGCATCCTATTTCTAAGTTTGTAAAAGAAGAAAGGCTGGGCAAGATTATGCAAGAGTTTATCTCTATCTTATCTGCCACTACTGTTCCCATACATAAGCAACGGACTTTCTTAGATCCTAAGTGGAGATATGCGATGCAGGACGAGATGGAGGCCCTGATATTTAGAGGCACATGGGATCTTGTCTTTCCCCCCTCTAATGTAGACATTTTTTGCTGCAAATAGGTCTTCATCATCAAATATCAATCCTATGACACAATTGAGAGATATAAAGCTCGCTTAATAGCAAAGGGGTATACTCAGACGTATGGGGTCGACTTCTTTGAGACCTTTTCTCCAATTGCTAGACTCGATACTATTCAGTTGGTCGTCGCTGTGGTGGTACATTATGATTGGCCTATGTCTCAGCTTGACGTCAAAAATGTTTTTATTTATGGTGATTTGACTAAGACTGTTTATATACAACAACCACCTGGTTTTTAAAGATAAGGGGAGTGTGGGAAAGTATGTAAACTAAGAAAAACAATATATAGACTCACGCAGAGTCCTAGGGTGTGGTTCCATAAATTATATGAAATTGTATCGGTATTCGGATTCCAACAACCTCCATCAGATCATTCTCTATTTATTAAGAGGAGTTCAAAAGTTATAGTGGTAATGGTAGTATATGTTGATGACATTATACTAAGGTGGCAGTTGTGAAAAAAAAATTGTTGAAACAAAGGAGTACCTACAAAAACACTTTGTCACTAAGGATCTTGGTCTTTTTAGGTACTTCTTAGGAATAGAAGTTGTGAGGAGTAGACAAGGCATTGTTCTTTCGCAAAAGAAATATGTTCTTGATTTGCTTCATGAGAAATGGATGATTGGCGCTAAACCTGCAAATATATCTATGAATCCTCAACTCCATTTATATGATGAGGATTCTGAACATGTAGACTATGTGAGAATTTTGGTGCATGAAGAACATGTTGTAATGGCAATGACGAAGTAAGTTGGACCTCTCCCTGTCCAACAACTGGAGAATATTTCCCATCGGCTAGAATAACTGAGCGACCAGGTGGAGCAGAGACATAGGAAGTAAACTGTGCCTTGTCGCCACATAGATGTGTCGATGCACCAGAATCAATGAACCAATCTGTCGTGTCAGTAGCAGGGCAAACGGTATAGGCAGAACACATACCAGAAGAAGAAGCACTAGCAGCAGTAGTGACAGTAGAGGTGGTCGGATCAGGAGCATGCTGAGGTCTGTCGCCAATCAAGCTTCTCAACTGAGAGAGAAGATCATCTACACGTAACTCATTGGAGGGGGCGGTATGCGACGCCTTAGGCTGCTCTGGAGACTCAGTAGAAGCAGTCTGATTAGCAAAAGCAGGACGACCATGTTTCTGCCAACACTTATCCATAGTGTGACCAATGCGATGACAAAACTGACATACAGGGCGCGAAGTCAGAGTACCACGGCCACGGCCTCCTCGCCCTCTAGCAAAGAATGACCCACCTCTGCCACGAGTAGCAAGCATAGCAGAAGTGGTATCAGGAACAGTCGCTGCAGGAATGGAAATTCTGCTCAGTCTACTATAAGCATCATCAATGGGAGGAATCGAGGGACTAGTAAGCATCTGATTCTTCGCTGATTCATAAACCGAATCTAATCCTGAGAGGAATACCCCAACCATAAGCATATCTCTATATGCCTTCTGTTGCTCACACTTACATGCAGGAAAGTAGTTGTTTAGTCTCTCAAACATGGACTTGAGACTAGAATAGTAAGTATGAAGGGGCCGACCATCTTAGCGCATTTGATGAATGTCATGATGTAGCTGCATAATTCTGGTTTCATTTCTTGCTTGCGAATAAGTGGCTGCAAGAGAATCCCACATATCCTTTGCACTTTCCTTGTGCAAGACTTCATTGGCAATGTCTTGAGAAAGAGTGCCAACAATCCAAACCATAACTAGAGAGTTATCTTTAAACCAAGTAACATATTTGCCTACCTTCTGTACGGGCTCGGGCTCCAATATAAGATGTTCCTTGTCATGGGCAATCAATGTTCATTTCACTTGCATTGCCCACATCTCATAATTACCTCCATTCATTTTGGTAATAAGGCTGGAAAACGGAGAACTCTTCATCTCTCCGGACGATACAAAGGAAGAGGTATTAGTGTCACTGCTGATTTCAGACATCTTCTAACTCAAAGGAGGAAACCGAGCCACGGAATAGGAAGCGCAGGGAAATAATACAGTCACATATGTAAAGACAACATGCTGATCATCAAGCAATATGCAGTCAAACGCACTATGTAGTCCATCGACTGAGGAGAGGCAAGCGGCAGATATAAAGCTGACAACGCTGATCAGAAACTAGCCGACGAAGAGTAACGAGAGAGAGAGATACCAGGTCGACAACTGTGATCATTGGCAGTGGAGAGCAGAGGCGACGGCGGACAGCTCAGAGAAGAAGGTCAGCGTCATAGAGCAGAGGCGGAGCAACGGTGGATGACGCTGAGAAGAGGATCAGCGTGCAGAGCAGAGGCGGAGCAGCGGTGGAAATGGACACGGCGGCTAGCGCAGGCAGCGGCGGCGACGCTGCTAGAGGCGAGGGCAGGCAGCGAGAGGCGGCTGGGAGCGAGCACAGACACGGCGGCGAATCTGCAGCAGTGGCGAGCACAGGCGACGCTGCGGGAGGAGATAGCAGCGACGGGTGGTGCAGGCGACGCTGCGGGAGGAGATAGCAGCGACGGTCGGAATGGTGGCGACGGGCGGAGATGGCAGCGACGGGTGATGCCGATGGAGAAGGGCGAGCGGCAGCAACTAGACGTACGGCGGGCGAACAGCAGAGGACGACGATGGGGCGGCGGCAGCTAGCGCCAATGAGGCGGCGGCTGGCGCCGGTCAGGCGACGAGGACACGATGAGAAGGAGTCGACTCCCGCTCTGATACCATGATGAAGTTGAGAGAAAGAGAATTTGATTTAACCTAGAAATCTGCCCTAACTCCTCTTTATATAGACTAGAGGAGAGGGTGAAAATACAAGAGAACCATGAAAAGAAAGATTATTACAAGAGTACCCTCTTAAACCTAAAAACTGATTATAAACATCTCTTAATAGTTACTGTGACACGCCCTGATATCTCTTTTGTCGTGGCTAAGCTAGTTTATGAAAAAACAAAGAAAGGTTCGTTGAAAAGCTGCACTAATGATTCTCAAGTACCTCAAATCTGTTGCAGGGAAAGGTCTATTATTTCATAAAAGCAATTCTTTGACGTGATGGCCTAAACAAATGTTGATTATGTTGGATCGGTTGAGGATAGAAAATCCACCATTCAATTATGTATTTTTGTTGGAAGTGTTGCAGCGGAGAAGAAGAGAGAGAGAGAGAGGCAGCCGTGCGATAGAACAAAACCTTCTTGTCATTACGATAACCCTAATCTCTCTTATAAAAGAGATTAGGGTAGAAAAGGGATTTACAAAATAACTCAATGAGAAATAAGGAAAATATTAAAGAGTGTTATAACTCTTTAATATTGCTAAGAACCTCCTAAAACATAAAGTTTTTCTCTTTCAACACTCCCCCTCAAGCTGGAGCATACATATTAAACATGCTCAGCTTGTCACAACATCTAGAGAAATCACCAATAGGGAGAGCTTTGGTGAAGATATCTGCAGCTTGATCTTCTGAAGGAACATGAACAGTGGCAATGGTTTCTGCTTGAACGAGATCCCGAATGTAATGGCAATCCACTTCAATATGTTTAGTTCTTTCATGGAAAACTGGATTGTTTGCAATGTGTGTGGCTGCTTGATTGTCACAATACATCTTCATAGGAGGTGAGATTGACACACTTAGGCTGGATAGCATGGATTTAGCCCATGTCATTTCTGCTGTTGTTTGAGCCATAGCTCTGTATTCGGATTCTGCACTAGATCTTGACACCACACCTTGTTTTTTGCTTCTCCACGATATGAGATTGCGTCCCACAAATACACAAAATCTTGTGGCAGATTTTTTGTCCTCTACTGAACCAGCATAATCAGCATCACTATAGGCTTTCACTTCCAGAGTCTTGCCTTTTGTGAACAAAAGGCCTTTGCCAGGAGAAGATTTTAGATATTTAACCACCATCAAGGCAGCATCCCAATGGATTTTCCTTGGTTTTTCCATAAATTGACTTAGTTTTCCCACTGCAAAACTAATGTATGGTCTTGTCACGGTAACATAGAGAAGTTTTCCAATAAGGGATCTGTAAGATCTAGAATCCACTAGTTCTGTTTGGTCATTATAAAGATGTATACGTGGATTCATAGGTAAATTAGCCGGTTTAGCTCCTAGCATCCATGTGTCCTGCAATAAATCAAGAACATACTTCCTTTGAGAGAGAACAACACCCTCCTTATTGCGAGCAACTTCTATTCCCAAGAAGTATCGTAGAGGACCAAGATCTTTCGTCACAAAATGTTTTTGAAGAAACAGCTTTGCATCAGAAATTTCTTGATTAGAATCACCCGTCAGGATAATATCATCAACATAAACAACGAGAACAGTTATACCTCTGGAAGCCTTCTTGATAAACAAAGAATGATCAAGAGGAGATCTGACAAAGCCACACTGTGAGACTACCTCGGAAAACTTGTGAAACCATGCACGAGGACTCTATTTGAGTCCATAGATAGCTTTCTTCAGCTTGCACACTTTTCCACACTTCTCCTGTCTTTCAAATCCCGGTGGTTGTTGCATATAGACAGTCTCGTCAAGATCACCATACAGAAAGGCGTTTTTGACATCCAGTTGATACATGTGCTAATCATGGTGGACAGCCACAGAAATAATAAGACGAATGGTTCCCAACCGAGCAACTGGAGAGAAGGTCTCAAAGAAATCCACACCGTAGGTCTGCGTGTAGCCCTTAGCAACCAATCGAGCTTTGTATCATTCCAAAGAACCATCAGAATTATACTTAACTGTGAATACCCACTTTGAGCCAACAATATCACATCGAGGAGGAGGATCAACAAGTTCCCAAGTCCCCCTCTGCACTAAGGCATCCATCTCATCTTGCATAGCCCGTCTCCATTGGGTGTCTAATAAAGCCTGCTGGTGACACGTAAGAACTGTATGAGCAGCCAAAGCATGAATGAACTGTTGCATATTTTTACCAACCCCATCGGTAGACACAAAATGAGATATAGGATGTAAAGTACATTGCCTCCTGCCTTTGCGAAGAGCAATAGGTAAGTCATGACAAGGATCAGAAAGAGTAGGGCTATGCACTTCAGGTGTACTTACCTCCTGAGAAACGGTTGGCAAAGGATTATGAGAGGGTTCCTGTCGACGTGTGTAGACCAGCGGTGGATCACGAAACTTGGACACAACAGACGGAGGAGATTCACAAGGGAACAACTCCAAAGGAATAGGAGGAATAGGTAGTGGGTTTGGAGATCGTGGCATCTCAGTAGATATAGGAGTGAGGCTATAATAAGGTTGAGACTCAAAGAATGTGACATTCGCACTGATATATTCTTTTTGAGTCAAGGGATCAAAGCATTTGTAGCCTTTATGGTTTCTGGAGTAGCCAATGAAAATACATTTAATGGCTTGGGCTCCCAATTTGTCACGTGTGGGTCCAAGAATGTGAACAAAGCATGTGCAACCAAATACTTTGGGAGCCACTGGAAACAAGGATCTCTTTGGGTGCACAAGTTTGGGGATCTGGTTATCAATGGAGGACGAGGGTAAATGATTGGTCAAGTAGCAAGCAGTAAGAATAGCATCTCCCCAAAAATATGCAGGGAGATTAGTATGAAGCATAAAGGAACGAGCTACATTTAAAAGTTGGCGATGTTTTCGGTCAACTATTCCATTTTGCTGGGAAGTATGGGGACATGTAAACTGAGGAGAAATGTCATTATCTATGTAAAACTTCATTAAGGTAGATGCCTTAAACTCAAGAGGAGACAGGCCAGGGCCCAACGCAGTCATAACAGAAGAGGAGAAAGGCCATCGCGGAAAGAGGAAGAAAGGGGAAAGAGAAAGAAAGAAGGAAAGGGCAAGGGCATCGTTCTCACCCAGCACCTCTCCTCAGGCACACAGTCGTCCTCTTCCTCTCCTCAGGCACACAGTCGTCCTCTTCCTCTCCTCACCGTCGTCGTCTTCCTCTTCCTTCTTTTCCATTTTTTTTTAATCAAACGCAGAAATTTTTTTTCAGAAAAATAATTCCTATGTAACAAACAGAAGGGGATTTGGACAATTGGAATTTTATTTCCGATTCATCATTTCCAGAAATTTTTTTCTAGAAATTTTTTTCTAGAAATTTTTTTCCATTTCCAAATTTCCTGCCATCAAACGGCCCCTTATAGAAACATTAGATCAAAAGGGGACTAATCCCCTCAAAATATGAAAAAGGCAGAAACTGAGCTAGCTCCAACGACTAGAGAACTAGGCATTGAACTAGCACCAACAGCTACAGATAGAAAGAAAAAAAAGTGCAGAAAGCTGGGTCACAGTAGCAGCCGTATTCTGCCCTAATTTTCATTATACAGGATAAAACATCTTTATAGCTAAAAAGACCCTCATTTTACAACATAACACTAGGGCATCATGTTGAATTACATGTGTGTATGGACAGAGTTTGATCCAAATTCAAAACATGTCTTATCAGATAGAGACTACACATTGCAAATCTATACAAAGGTATAAACATACAAGCCATAGCTCTATACATAGAGACACACCACATACATGCTCATATTTCTTGGTGCTAGTGCGATCCAAGTAATTTTCCCCAGTCCTACTCTTTGTATCTCCCACTGCTGAGTTTTGATAAACTCATCCAATAAAATCACATATTTCATAGATGAAACATCCACCATGCACACAGAGATAATGGCATATAGAAAAGCTGGAAAACAGCATTACACACACACACACACACTATACACATATACATGTGTTAATAGTTGATCCGATGAATATTGGCATGCACAGTGGTGCTCATATTTCTCAGTGCTAGTGAGATCCAAGAAGCAATTTTACCTAACCCTACTCCTTGTTTCTGCCAATGTCTGAGTTCTCATAAATTCACACAATGAAATCACATATTTCACAAGTAAATCCATCCACCAGCCAGACAGAGATGTGATACATGAAGAAAAGCTACAAAAACAGCATGCAGTGGGGTTCATCTTACTCAGGAGGCATGTAGCCAAATGTACCAACAAGACGTGTATGCAATGATGCACCTCCAACCTCTGTAAGTTTTGCTAATCCAAAGTCTGCCACCTGCACAAAGTACAAGTTACAGCACTGCTACATGAGAAAGCAAACTTGATAAGAGAGAAGAGCCAAAACCTTTCCATGAAATCTCTTGTCTATCAAAATGTTGGCTGACTTAATATCTCTATGAATGTAGACAGGGACTGTGTGTTCATGGATATATTCAAGCCCCCTAGCTGAGTCAAGGGCAATCTGGACTCTCTCAGAAAATGATAATGGCCTTCCTGCTGAAAGCATAAATATAATATTCACCAGCTGAATTTGCAATCAACTCAGAAGCTACAATTCTCAATACAGCTCTTACCTGTACCATGTAAATGTTGACTTAAATTGCCATTATCAATGTATTCATAAACTAGGAATAGAGCACGATCAGTACAATATCCTATCAGACGCACCTACATTAGTTTGCCAAGAAAGAAAATATCAAAATAACTTAAGATGCTTCACTAAATAAATACCTTGTTGTTAATCAAATAACACATGCAGTGTAAAATTTCATTAATGGAGACCCATGCTGGAAATTTTTTAGTCCCTCTCAGTAAAGGTGGAAAGGAAAAAGAAAAGTTCAAAGATTGAACAAGATATTTTCACGTATCAGGTTCACAGAACTCAACTGCATGCCAATATCATCAGTCTTTCTTGGTTGTACACGAATTACATGGTTCTTGTCATATATGAATCAGAGTTGATTTTGACCTATATATAGTCTTTGGCAGTGAACAGTTAATACAGATATGAAGATTGAGGTTAGAACTTATAAAGCTTCCATATATCCCTCTTCAATATTTGTCACAGACACAGGATACCGGATCATCCAATCAAAATCTAATTAACTTGCTTCCATTATTTCCTCAAGCTCACTTGTAGTGTAGTTTTGTGAGAGGTTAATATCTACACCTCTGGTTCCAGCTTAATATTTGCACCTACAGAGGTTTGATCAAAAAGTAAAAATGTAGAAGGATTGTAATATTGGATGGTTAAAAATGATAAGATTGTATAGATTAAGAATGTGGAGACATAAAAGAAAATTTAATTAACCACAACTTGTATATTTGGGTTTAGGCCTAGTTGTTGTAGGCCAGTTAAATCCTCAAGGTGCATGTGGTATATGCACTCATGATAATGGATGAGTTTGTGTAAAGTGGTGGTTTAGGGTAGTCGGATGATAAAGTATTTGACTGAATCATTTGCTTTGAAAGTGTGTACCCAATAATACCTTGATTGCATCGAAACATGATTGGTTGAGTGGCCAGTGTTTCCATTATGTCTACTTCATGTATGTGGATTGTGAAATTAAATGAATGACTAATCGAGTGTATGATGATCAATTATTATGTACAAAACAGAGTTTTGTTTTGCAATCATCACGACAACTGATGATTATATGAGATATTATAAAATTGATGAACTTGCATTGGAAGTTGTAATATATATGTGAGGTTAGAGATATGAGTTTCAAATTTGATATAAAGTGTGACAAATAATTAGTGATCGTTGGGTATATAGTGCCACTAAATTATGTTATAATACACACATCCTGAGGTGTTAACCATTGCTGGATATCTGTTCTAAAGGCTCAGTCTAGTTTTCTGACTGGTTTTCAGGTTCCAACAAGCTAGGGTAGCAGGCAAATCAGAGGATATAGCTTGCATTGCACAAGAGAGGTGTTTCATATGTCAGTGCGCCAGCCTGTAATTTTATTATTGTTCTTTTTTTTGTATGATCTTGTAGAAAAATGTAATTGGGACAATGTCAATTTTGCATAACAGTGTCTGCACACATGTTCTATATATAGTGAAAGTGAACGGCCTGATTTAGGTGCTTTATGTGTTTTGATCAGTGTCATCGAGTCTAATCTATCACATCACCAAAGTTTTGTGTCCAACATCCATTTAAAAAAATGAGTAAGAATTTGGGGTGTCGACAATTTTAGTCCAAAATGTTATATTAAATTAAATGAGGATTTTTTAAAAAAAAAAAGATGACGTCAAGGTGCTATCCTTTATAAAGAAAAAACCCTTGCACTTGCAGTCCTTTTTAAATGTGACAACAAGGTGCTGCCTTGAGACAAGGGCTTTACATGCTTTTTAAAGACAATGATAGAGTGAAATGAGAGACGGGGGTGTCATTCATGGCACCATTTTTAGGAAGGGGAACAATGAGAGAGAAAATGGAAAAGGGAAAAACAAGAGAGGGAGGAAGGAAGAGAAAGGAAAGAGAGAGAGGAAAGAGGGAGAGAGAGAGAGAGTTTTTTATAGTGATGTCACTACTCTCCGTGCTTAGTCTATAGTCACTGGTGATCAGAATAATATGTTCTCACCATTGTCAATCAACGTTCGCCGGAGATATAGAGAGAGAGATGAGAAGGATGTCGATGCAACTGCATGCAGGTGAGCTTTTTTTTTTCTAATAGGAAAGAAGTGTAAGTACAATCAACAGCAGCACTCAACTTGCATTGACCAAGTTGGGTGCCACACAGGCCAAATTTGCACCAGCCCAGTACCTGTTTATAGCCATATCCATGGACCCTGCAGTAAATTTACAACAAGAAAAGCACTGCTCTTACACAACTTAATTTTGTGAGAAGGTTTGACTTTGTATCGGAAAAAAAAGCATTTAATTCTTCAGAAATGACCATCTCATCAAGTTCCATATCTATAAAGAATGAAAAGTTTCAGGCTTCCAGTACAAGCATCCAATGTCTCCAAAAGCTTTCAGTAAAAGTCAGAACTTTTTTCTTTTTTGAGCAATTCATTGGATTGTTGATGGGCATTTTGTCATAAAGAGATCTGATTTCAAATTATGCAGGGAAAAATAAATGCACAAATTCAGTCATAGAAATAAATACCTGCAAGAATATTACGTACCAGGTTGACATGATGAACACGAGTCAAGACCTTCAATTCAGCAAGAAATGATTCTGTAGATGAACTTGATTCCATTTCCATCCTCTTGACTGCAGCTTTCTGATTATGTCATATAATAAGTATATAGTTACCTCACTGACAAGGAACCTAGAGGAAAGTTATTCATTGCGCAAAGTGAAAGCTATAGTTATTCTAAGTCTTGCTAAGGAGAGGGATAAATATTTTATATACCATTACATAAATATCTTATAATCTTACATACCATTACATAACGTTCAGATGTGTAAAGCATGTGGAGATGGAACAATGCAAAGAACACAAAACATAAATAGATCTCCAGTTCAATTGAGTTTCTAAGAAATCTACATACTTCACAATAACTACAATTGTTGAGTACATTGGAGAGAAAACAGCCAAAAAGTTCTTTTCACTAATCCTGTTCTCCCTTAAATAGAGATTAGTCAGAAATTACAAAATAGTCTCAAGGGTGAGAACGTTCCCGTACATGTTACTTCTATCCGGCTGAACAAGGACAACTACCTCTCGTGGTCTGCTGCCCTAGAAATCGGGATTACTAGTAGAGGCCGCCTGCAATATATAACTGGAGAGAAGCCTGCGCCCGCGAAGAATGATCCCCAATGGGCCACTTGGACATTGGAAGATAGTCAGGTCAAAGTTTGGCTTATTAGTTCTGTTTCTGCTGATATTCAGCCTTTGATTCTTCGTAAATCTACTGCATATGAGATGTTGACTATTCTTGCTCGCATGTATGGCCGTAAGAAATGTGTTTTGCATACTTATCAAATCAAACGCAGTATTTATGCTCTCAGACAGGGGGAGTCGTTCGTTGCTACCTTCTATGCTGCCCTCAAAACCAAATGGGAAGAACTTGACTATCATGCGAATGATGACTGGAAGAATGCTTCGGATCAGGCCCTATATTGGGAAAAAGAATGGATGGATCAGACTTTTATCTTTCTCGGTGGTTTGCGTGACGAGTTTGAGTCGGTCCACAGTCAACTTCTTAATTGTGATGAGATCCCTGGGATCGAAGAGGTGTATGCTCGCGTTGAGGCTGAGGAACAACGCCGCCAGATTATGCATATTGACTCGAGTCACGGGAGCTCTCCTACTGCCTTTGTGAGTTGTACGGCAGGTACAGGTCAATGTTCTTCTCGAAGATGCAGCCATTGCAATAAATTGGGACACTCTGTGGATTTTTGTTGGGACCTTCACCCTGAGAAGCGTCTTGTTCGTGGTCGTCCTCCCTCCACCCGGCGGGCTCCTTATGTGCCTGAGCACAGTCAGAATACTTCTATCAATGTTGCAACATCCAAACTTTCTGCGGATCAACTAAAGGAGTTGCAAGCATATATTAGCCGGTTGTCTACTCAAGATGCAGCTTTTACTTCTGAGGGAGCACACCTAGCCCAGGCCCAGGGTCTTGTCGCTACTAGTGATCCAGGTAAATCTACTCTTGGTGATTGGATTGTTGACAGTGGGGCTACCCATCATATGACAGGGGATCTCAGAATGTTTAACGAATACAAGTTGTCCTCTGGAAAGCAGCGTGTATCTATGGCGGATGGGTCCTCGATATCTGTGGCTGGAAAAAAGAGTTTATCTTTACTGAACAAATATTGCCTTCATAATGCGTTGCATGTTCCCAATATTCATGTCAACTTATTGTCTGTCAGCAGTATTACTAGAGAGCTGAATTGTAATTTGATTTTCACTGCTGATTGTTGTTTCCTGCAGGACTTGGGGACGGGGCAGAAGATTGGGATTGGTTCGGCTATTGATGGACTCTACAGGATGCCCATTCAGGTTGCTTCTGCCTTGATTTCAGCCACTATTGGACAGCTTTTTGGCATGGAGGACCGATCCACCATTATGCGTTGGCACGAACGGCTTGGCCATATTCCCTTCTAGTTGATTAAACAGTTGTTTCCTAGGATGTTTCATTCTGTTTCTTTGGACACCTTCGCATGTGAAGTGTGTCAATTGTCAAAACATGTTAGGGCTTCGTACCCTATTTCCTTGAATAAATTCACTCGT
>JAANDH010000218.1:210786-222808 GCA_011799765.1 Nymphaea thermarum | reverse complement strand
TTGTTGCATTTGTTGAAACCCAGTTCCATACCACTGTTCAGGCTTTTCGTACTGACAATGCTCGTGAGTATGTCTCTCATTCCCTTGATGACTTCTTGCGAAGTAAGGGTATTATCCATGAAACATCCTGTAGCTATACTCCTCCTCAGAATGGCGTGGCTGAGAGGAAGAACCGTCATTTGCTAAATGTTACCAGGGCCATTATGTTCCAGCATCATGTTCCCAAACGGTACTGGGGAGATGCACTTCTGACTAGTGTGCATCTCATTAATCGTATGCATACTCGTGTGTTGGGTGGTAAATCCTCATGTTCTATCTTGTGGCCAAATCAGAATCCTTGGCCGTTGACACATAGAGTTTTCGGGTGTGTTTGTTTCGTGCATGACCATAGTCCCACTCTTAAAAAGCTTGATCATCGGTCCATCAAAGCAGTCTTTTTGGGTTACTCCACCACCCAGAAGGGCTACAAGTGTGTTGTTCCCGGCACCTCCCGAGTCTATGTGTCCAGGGATGTGACCTTTCATGAAAATGATGCTTATTTTCCTGCGAGTACTCTTCAGGGGGAGTATCTTGGTGAGAAAGTGGAAGAGTATTCGTCACATCAGCTTATTCAGTTTACAGATTTCTTGGACTACACGGCTAGCTCTTCGAATGTGGTTGATACAGTCAGTGAGGAAAGAGACAGTCAGATGGAGGGCAGCTCTGTGGTTGAACAGTCTCGCGATCATTTGTTTGGACAGGTTTACAACAGAAATGAGAAGAATGTGATGGAAGTTGTTGATGTAACCAATCTCAATCTTGCGAGGACCCCGGATGATCCAAGTCCAATGAATGAAGATCTTCCTATAGCCCTGCGCAAAGGGACCAGGTCATGTACTTCCCATCCTATACAAAGATTTGTTTCATATGCTAAACT
This sequence comes from Nymphaea thermarum, assembly GCA_011799765.1. Classification (NCBI taxonomy): domain Eukaryota; kingdom Viridiplantae; phylum Streptophyta; class Magnoliopsida; order Nymphaeales; family Nymphaeaceae; genus Nymphaea; species Nymphaea thermarum. The sequence continues at coordinate 221,892 of JAANDH010000218.1, read as the reverse complement.
GAGTAGAGACTATAAATGTTTTATTACTTCTCTCTCTATGGCTGTTATTCCCAGGACAGTTGAGGATGTCAGGGAGGACCCTAAATGGCGACAAGCCATGACAGAGGAGATGGACGCTCTGGCGAAGAACAAAACGTGGGAGATTGTTGATATTCCCAAGGGAACTCACTTAGTAGGCTCCAAGTGGGTATTTATTGTGAAATACAAACCTGATGGGACGGTTGAACGCTATAAAGCTCGTCTTGTTGCAAAGGGATTCAGCCATAAGTATGGGATTGACTACCTCGAGACATTTGCCCCCGTTGCGAAGTTGAAAACAGTGAGAGTCATCTTAGCTCTGGCAGTGCAAAAGAAGTGGAACATGGATCAACTGGATGTTAAGAATGCATTTTTGAATGGTCACCTGGAAGAAGTTGTCTACATGAGCATGCCGCCTGGATACGTGCATGATGGAAAGTGTTGCTACCTCAAGAAGGCATTATATGGCCTCAAGCAGTCACCTAGAGCGTGGTTCGAAAGACTGAGGGTTGTAATGAAGACTAATGGGTATGAACAAGGGAATGGTGACCACACCCTCTTCATCAAGCAGAGAAATGGTCTGGTGAGTCTTCTACTTGTATATGTGGATGATATGATTGTCACAGGGGATGACGAAGACGAAAAAAGGAAGATGAAAGAGATGTTGGCTGCTGAATTTGATCTTAAAGATCTGGGAAAGTTAAGGTATTTCTTGAGAAAAATGTTAGCAAGCTTGGCATGTTTGACATGTATGCCAAGCTTGAGGGGGAGTGTTGAAATACTTTGTAATAAGAACCGGGTGCATTTCTGGACCCGGTCCTTCTGGGGCGCGGGTACTGAGGACGGCTCGGTACCCTAGGCGCCATCTCCTCTCTCCCCTATATATTCTCACTTAAGTGTAATTGTTGAGATTAAGTGAATTAATTTTCTCTCTCCTAGGGTTGCGGTGTGCCCCTAGGTTGTCCCCATAGTTTTTCACCTCTTTCTGAGGTTTTCCACGTATATTCTTGTGTTCGCTCTTTGCTCTCTTCTTGTGGTTTGCGTTTCTACACCAAGCTTGAGGGGGAGTGTTAGAATATCGTGTATAGGGAACCGGGTCCGGATATGGACCCGGTCCCATGGGCACGGGTACCGAGAGTGGCTCGGTACCCTAGGCGGGTCTCCCTCTTTATAATCCCACTTATTGTGTAATTGTTGATTAAGTGAAATAAGACTCTCTCTCTCCTAGGGTTGCAGTTGTGCACCTAGGTAGAGCTTCTCTGTGGTTTTTCACCTCTCTTTGAGGTTTTCCACGTATATTGTGTCTCTTTTCCTTCTCCCTATCTCGTTACGTGTTTCTACAATACCCTTAAGTAATACATTATTCACAGCATACAGCATAATTAGAACTGGATCTGTAAAGGATCCAGATCCAATCACTTACAAACCATCATGTCTTAATCGATGTGTTGGACCTAGTCGTGTTTCTAATAGGTCCCTAATTCAATATTATCAGGTTTTACTTTATGATGTCTCTAGATTAAGTTGGGTCTTTTCGTTAAAAGAAAGAATTGAGGTCATATGTATTATCAAACGATTCATTATTGAAATAAAAACTCATAAATTTGTTCACTCTAATAATGCTCTTGAGTTTAAGTCCTTAATATTACCGCAATTTTACTCTGAATATGGAGCTCGACCACAATTGACTTGCCCATATACCTTCCAACAAAATGGAGTTGCAGAAAGAAAGCATAGGTAACTCTTAAATGTTGTCTGAACCCTTATGTTGCAAACAAATGTGCCTGCATATTTTTTAGGTGATGCCATCCTTACCGCCTGTTATCTTACTAATTGATTGTCATCCTCAGGCACTGATAACAAAATACATATTCAATTAATCTACCCTCAAAGACTTTGTTTCAAATTCCTCCAAAAGTCTTTGGGTGCACTTGTTTCGTGCATATCCTTGGCCCCAAAAGAGATAAACTTGCTAAGCATGCCATCAAATGTGTTGTCATTGGATATCCTAGCAACCAAAAAGGTTACAAATGCTTTGATCTTACAACTCGGAAAGAGTTTATCAACGCAAATGTGACTTTTATTGAGTCTCAACCTTAATTTCAATCCTACTTTAATTCTTGTCCTGAGGTGCCGAGTTCATTCCCTTACCTATTCCTCCTATTCCTCTAGAGTTGGTTCGTTGGTCTTTTCCTCCATCCATACATGTTTTTGTGATCCTTTGCTGGTCTACTCAAGCCGACAAGACCCTCTCTAGATCGTCTACCTATCTCTTCTCAAGAGGTAAGTAACCATGAACAACATGATCTTGGAACAAATGATTATTACATTGATGATGACCTACCTATGCACATTAGAAAGTAAAGAGACAATGTACTTTGCACCCTTTATCTCACTTTGTATTTAATGATCATATGAGTAATAGTTTACGTTGCAATGAGAAGGAAGATCAACAAGTTCCCAGGTTCCCACTAGTCATCAACAGGCATTGCTACATGTAAAATGGAAACAAGCTATGTAGGAAGAGATGGATGCATTGATATCACAAGGCACATGGGAGCTTGTACATCCTTCAACTCAAGGTGACGTAGTTGGATCGAAGTGGGTCTTCACCATCAAGTATCATTTTGATGGATCTATTGAGAGGCATAAAGCTTGCTTGATTGCCAAAGATTATTATACACAAACTTATGGAATGGATTTTTTTGAGACTTTCTCTTCAGTTGCGAGGTTATGAACCATCAGACTTATCATTTTTGTTGTTCTGTGAGATTGGTCCCTTTACCAACTTGATGTAAAGAATGACTTATCTTTACATTGCTTAGCTTGAAGCCTTGATATTTGGCCACACAATTCCATTCACATAACCAAAAGTGCAACCATTTATCTAAACCCATGCTAGTATACCAGACCCATTCAGCCGATGTCTTCATTTTCAATCACATTAGACAAGTTGAGAAGAGTGTTTCCCAACATTCTTATGGCAAGGGAATATGTGCATTTCTCAAAAGTATATGGTGCAACAGGCTACAAATTGTTACACCTAGAAGAGATAGGAAGATTACGATTGCAACACAACCTAGTTGGGAAAGCAATAGTACATCATCTAATCTTTCACTAACAACAGATAACCACAGCATCACCCTGTTCCATTAAACAATTAAGACCCTCTATAGGTCAAGTCAATTAATCATTGATTCATTATGCTATATATGCGCTCATCTAATAGACGTGTTAATAGAGCATAGGGCATCACATACCACTCGATAGCATCCAACACTGGAGGAATTCCACATGTCACTTGCAAGACAGCATTTAAGTACATTATTTCAAGATCAACTAGCTTTCAGCATATCATGCATGTATATTCATGCCAAAATTCACAATTATGCCTCTCTAGGCTAAATAAATAGCTTAACGCCTGTTTTTTCACATTTTTTTCACATTTTATACACACTTAAGCATATACCTTATGCTGAATGCATCAGATGTAACGCAAACAATCTCATACAAGCAATCATAAGCCAAAATTCATAATTTCTGAAAAAGAAAATGTAATCAGGTCATTGTTTGAATAAGTTAGAAACAGGGATAGGGCACGGCAGTCTCAGGATGCATTGAATATACATAACAAGGAATCCTATGTCCACAAGAAGAAACAACCAGTGTGTTGAGGTTTTACAAGAAATACCCATTATGCAAGCCTACAATGTCAATAAAAACACTTGGTATCATTTCTCTAAGTGAAATGCTTTAGAATAAATCATCTTTATGACCCCATTGCAGAAACATACTTTATCCTGTTTAGAGATACTTTTCATATGCTTTTCAATGATGCACAAATAGTAAGTTTCAATTACCTCTCCTCTTAATTCAGCATAGTATACAGCTCCAAATCCTCCTTGTCCTATTTTATTAGCCATGGAGAAGTCATGTGTAGCCTCTGCAAGCTCTTCATAAGTAAATTCTACAGAATTGTCTACAGTGATTCCTGAAGGCCCCAATGATAGACTAAATCCATCTGATCGGTTTAAAGATCCTGCAGCCACCAGAAAAATGGTCTTTTTTTTATGATATCATAGAAAAAGAGTAGAAACAGGTGAAAAGGATCCAAAGAATGACAAAGAGAAAGTTCAAGGTTTTACGTTGTTCCAAAAGCAACATAAAGCCCAATGATAGATCAACTAATTTTTTGAAGCTTTCTAAAGATATTGATATAGCAACCAAAAAATACCTAAGGGAAAATGAATTATTTATGAAAGAAACAGGCATCAGTTTTGCATTTTTAATTTAATTTACACTGGAAAACACAATTTCGAATTTGAACAAATAACCACAAAGAAATCAGTATTATAGAAACAAGGGCAGCATGAACTTGCCAGAGATCTTATGGAAATACTGTTGTGTGTATGTGCAGGAAAATGTGTATTTATTTATAAATTTATTTTTTTGTTTTTTGTGTTTTATTTTTGCTCTCCTACTGGTCAGGAAAAGATGTCTCACAAATTTCATCTACAACAAATATTGCAAATAGCTGAACCTCTCAAACCACTATGAGATACAAGTACTATTGGAACTATGTCACTCAAATAGTTGAACCAATAAAACCACTATGAGATCAAGAAAATGAGACAACAATGAGATTCATTCAACTTTGGACATGCAGAACTGAAATTTAGAATCCTAAGTATGACCAACCTGCGGACAAAATGGACACCTATAAGATCATGTAAAATCTTTTTGGAAAGCTTGGGATGCTAAAATCCATCTCCAAGCAACAGATCATGATCTGATCACTGAGTGAGGAGCTATGACCAAATTGCTACAGAGAAGTAAATCTAGAAAGAGCAAACTTAGACTACATAGACCCTTAGATTAGGTCTGGGTTGAGGATGTTCAAACGTGTATAAGGTTTGGGTCACAACGTCTGGATCTGGATCCAGATCCAAACGTCGTATTAGGTGTTTAGTTTTTAACGTTATATTTCTCATTAATGACATGCCTGTAATATTCTTTGTTTTAAATAGGACTTATTAATCCATGGTGTAAAAGATTGATTTTATAATATAATCTTAGGGTTTAGCAGACAGTTACTGCTGCCGTCCCTATCCTTTGGCACTTCTCTTCCCCTTCTTTCTTGTTTTTCTGTGCATAAGTCTTCGGTGGATGACACAGGAATCTGATACTACCAAATCTTTAGAGAGAAGCAGTTCAATGGCCCATTAGAACCATATAGGGATTTTGTACATACACTGACATCCTCGTTTGAGTCTATAACTGACACTCAAAAATGGTTTAAAAACTTGAATTAGGATCGCACCATCATATTCAAATTACAATGTCAATCTAAGAAGAAGAAACATGGACACATGGTGACTAGATACTAGTATGGCACCTTGATTAAGTAAAGATTAGATACATTCCTAAGGTTGTAAGATGTAACCCCTTAATAATTTGAGAAATGGAATCTCCTAGATCCATATGACAAGGATTATGGATAAGAAAAACCCAAGGAAATTATTTGGCCTAAATAAGAACACATGGCTAGGATTTAATCAGGTTCTAGGTAGGTTAAATGGGTAAAAATTTCTAAGGTATAGTTTGCTCCACTGGAATCAACATTCTGGAATGTTCATTCCAAAATGTTTGATTCTAGAATTGATGGAATTGGAAATAGAATTGATGGAATTGGAAATTACAATCCCTAATTCTAAAACTGATTCATGTTTGCTTAAATTGATTTTGGTTTCCTGGAATTTTCACTCTTCATTTGATGGACATGGACAGTTTTAAAAATTTTTTAAAGGTCATGGGTTATATGCATAAAATTTCATAAGGGATTAACACTGTCCCTAAAAATTCTAAATAGTAGAGAGATGCTGAGGTAATTCTAGAAAAGGACGCAGCACCATTTTGAAAATTTGTTAAAATTCATGGGGCGGAGTTGAAAATTTGTACAAACCCCGTTAAGTCACATTCAACAACTTTTTTTTTTCATGTTGTCTTTCATTTCTCTCTCTTCTCACAAACCCTTCTCTTTCTTTTCTCACCATTTACGACTTACCATTTATGTTTTCCATTATCACATTAGTATTTCGTTTACTTTAGTCATTAAATCAAATAGTACTTCTCAACATGCTGTGGTGGCTGGTACGTTATGCAAGGCCCTCCAAACAGGCAAAGAGTAGTAAGAAATGTGCAAACAGGTAAAATCTAAAAGTTACCAAGTGTTTGCTTGGAGATGTCAATGCCAGAATCAGAGGGAATCAACTGTCCTTCCTTCTGCTTCCTTCTTTTAGCAAAAGCAATCCAAAGAAAAGCAGCCAAAAAGAGTGTAACAATAATTACCGCAACAGATATGCCAGCAATTGCTCCCACAGCAAGACCTGCTACAATTGAGTCTTAGTGGACTTCACATAAAGTTAAGTAAAATAGCCTACCAAATAGCAGCTTGGGTACTACCGGGAGATCACTTATAACCAAAGTCATAGGAAGACACAGAAGAAGATTGTGACCTACATCACAGGGGGGCTCCATTTTGGCCACATATCAATGATGACAGGAGCAAGTGCTATTTCATGTGTCATGTTTTAACTTTTAACATTATTTATTAACTTAAATCCATTTGACCTATTTTAGATCAAATTACCTCGGACGTGAATAAATAAAAAATGAAAACATCAGTTTGATTGTTTGAAAAAGTGAAAAGTAACCATTCTTTCATCCCATCTCCGAAAGATTTTCTGAATTTACACGTTGAACCTGCATTTAAAGTAATGCTCCCATGACTGTGATATAGAGTCGAACCTTTTGAGCTGCAAAAAGGCAGAAATACAACAAGTTAGGAATGAAGAAAGGTTTAAAGAACGAAGTTTCTACTGTAGGACATAGGTGAACACCATTGATGTCAAGAGAAGCTTCTCAAGCAGCAGAATATCTCAAAATGATAAGTTAAAAACAAGTACTTAGTAGAAAGATATATTATGTAAAATAAAACAACTGTGCAGAAGAGAATCACAAACGAAGAGAAGGGACAAAAGAGACCTTTTTATCAAAACAAATAATCAAACCTACAAGAATTACATCATGCATGCAAGAACCAACAGTTTGTCAATGCAAGATTGAACAACAGGGGACAAAAACAGAGGCAAGTTCAATTCAGATAGAGGGAGATGCAAAAAACTGGGATACATTTAAGGTGTACATTTTATTTACTTACAGTGAGATGCTAAATCCAAACATATCGTGTAGTACAAAGTACTTAGTATAAGACTTTCTCCTTTACAGTTAAAAACCTAGTTATGCTAAATAGCGGTTATCCATAAAAAATTCCTTCTTAAAGGAATCACAATTCTTTAATTGCAAAATGTGCTGTTCTATTAAAGCACTATCAATAGGTTCAAAGTATCCCATCGATGCCCATAAAGGCCCACCTTCTAGCAGTGACCGACCATATGTTCCTTACTTCATAAGGAATAGACATGACTGAATGCATACGAGGCACCCTTAGCTCAAGGTTAAGGCTGCATGTACTTTCTAGCAACTGTTTGATCGGTCAGATAGCTGAACTCAAAGGCATTTGGTTTAGTGCTTAGAGTAGGGCCCACATACACCATCAAACATGAGATGATGAGACACTGGAACAAAAACGCTTTGCAACCTATCAAACTTCTTTTCCAAAATATGCCAAACAGAATGGATTAATTGAAAAATGACCACCCAATATTCACCTCTTGTGATGAAGCCGACTGACTCCTTCCGGCCAAGAACTACTATATCAACACCTGTAACATCCTCAAACTGACATTTGGTGACTACTTCCCAGGTTTTGATTCGTAAGGTTTTCTCAGGTACTAGTTAGAAAGTTCATTGTTCTCGATAATTCAAAAAGTTAAATAACACATAAAAAATAATAAAATTTTGATTTAAACTAAAAATATGTGTGAAATATTAATATAACAAAAGGTTCAAAATGTATCAGAAAATAATTTTTCAAAAATTCTCATGAAAATATTGCAAAAACATCACAATATGCCAGAAAACAATTGGAGGAACAATTTTAATCTTCCACAAAGGTCCTAAACCTAAACTTGAGCAAACAAGAGCTTTCGTTGTATCATCTTTTACACCTGTACCTCTTGAAGACATTTTCATGAGTCTTGTTTGAGAACCAAGTTACATGGATGTCGCATTTCTGCACCGGCACTAAAGCGGCAAACAGCAAACTATGTTTGCCACCTTCATTACCTAGAGGGGAAAAAAGAAACCCTACCTCATGGAGGCCACATCCCTATGCTCTCTCTCTCTCTCTCTCTCTTTTTCCTCCCTCGTTTCCCCTCTCTATCCCTCTTTCCTTTTTCCTCTCTTTTTTTTTTCTTTTCCTTTTTCTCTTCCCTCCCATTCCTCTCTCTTTCTCTTTTCATCACACATGTCTCTCTCTCTCTCTCTTTGGGGGTTGAGAGCCTATAGTCTCTTTCTAATATACATGTGTCATCCTTTTAAAAGGGATGACCAAAATAGTCCTTTTGAAAAGGGACGACTAGGCTGCAGTCCTTTTTCAAAAGGACACAGGGTGTTGTCTTCAAGTGTTCTATAAAGTGGCACCCAAGACAGTTATCTAGAGAAGATTATTACAATATAACATCTAACTGTGTCATTGTTCATATCATTTTTTGTGCATGTGCTTGTTATACAAACATATAGTATTCTTTAGAATACATGGAGTCATTGTCACAAATATCATTTTTGGGTATAAAACGGCAAGTTTTTTTTCTCAGGAATAATATGAAAAAGTTGTTTTTCTCGATAAAATCATGGTAAATTTTAAAAAGTTAAACAAAAAATAAAATGTGAAAATAAACATTTGGTAATTAAGAAATGTAAAAAACATGAAAAGAAAAGCAAAAAAGACCAACAAAAGGGCAAGAATAAAACATGAATAAAATGTGTTTTTATCGTTTTGGCGTTTTTTTGAAAAAAATGTTTTTCCCTTCTTTTGGCAGATTAGGTTTGTAACGTTTTTCCCGCCTTTTTTTCAAATAAAACGTGTTTTCTTTTCTATGACAATGCATGGAGTATACCTGTTGGGCACTTATGAAACTATACTCAGGCTAAGCACATCAATTTTAAAATGGGTATACTTTACTTCAGTTCTATTAATCATTGTAGACAGTCATTCTTAGTTGATGTTCTTTCCCTTGTCTTTGTGCTACCTCTATAGATGGCAGAAAAGCAAGATAAGGGTTACAATTTACAACCCAGTAGCAGTTAGATAATGCTTATATATGCATCAGATAGAGAAAGAGAGAGAGAGAGTTATGGTATCTGAGATTGTTCATCTATGAGCAAAAACATGTTTTAGCTTCAGCCTTAATGATGCGTTGAGAACTTACAGAATGGTACTCTTGTATATACCTTTATATTTTATTTGTTCAAAGAGACATAAGCTTTTGCGTTACTTCCAACATGTTCATTTTGTTAATACTTGCATGTTTGCCATATCTTCCAGTTCTTTGTGACAATGATTTCCAGAAACAGAAAGTGTTACAGTTTACAAACCACTAGCAGTTAAATAATGTGTACCTGAGATTGCTAGTTTGAGCAAAAGCATGTTTTAGCTGCAGTTTTAATGATACCTGGAGAACCTATAGAGAGGTACTCTTGTGTATACTTTATTTATTCAAAGAGAAAGTAAGCTTTTTCTTTAGGTCCAACATGTTCATTTTGTTATTGCTTCATGTTTGCCATAACCTCCAATGCATTGTAACAATGATATACAGAAAGTGACCACCATATTCAGAAACTCCCACATATTGTAAATTGTACCTTGGAGATAGGGGGTGATAGCTTCCTTGTAAATCTGCCAAGAATTAAACAGAAAGGTCATTGCAAGAAGATTTGGAGACAAGAAGCCTTTATTTGTCTTCCATGTCAACAATAATGAAAACAAGAAAAATAACTTTATGAAAGCTAAGGAGGTAGGGATGCATCATGTTGTCAGAACCGACACATACTCATAAACAAATTTGAGGTATGTCGTCAAAACTTGCACATACTCATGAACAAATTTGAGGTAGCTGTTAAGTTTGTGCGTGTGGGGGATCGGGTCTGTTCAGACCCGATCCACTTCTCTTATATCCACACGCCTAAACATACTAGGCGGTGGCACTCTTGTAAATGTTTATATATTTTTGTACATTTTGTTGTAACCTGATTAGGTTCAATTTTTAATAGAGATTAAGGAACGCAGGGCTGTTTAGGCCGACTGCTCCCTTTCCTCCATTGTCTTCTCTTCTATCCTCTCTTCTCAATCTATCTGATTTGCAGACGGAGAGACGTGTTTTTGTGAAGATTCTTCCATGGTATCAAAGCCAGGTTGCATCGTCCTCCGGTGAGTGATTTCAGTTTGATGTGATTAGCCATAATCTGCCCTAAATCCTCTTTTCTGGCGTGGTTATCCCTCATTTCAGTTTCTGCCCTAAATCCTCTTTTCTGGCATGGTTATCCCTTGTAGAAACACGAACAAGAAGAGGAAGAGAAACAATGATCACGATGTAACGTGGAAAACTCTCAACTCGAGGGAGAAAAAACCACGAATGAGGAGGAGTTGGTGCCCACTAGCCGCCAGACTCTCTCTCTCCTTAGATTCTCATTCACACATAAGGATTAGGGTTACATGACTTAAGTAGTGCCCAACACGGGCTACAAGACGGGTCGGGTATGGATCCGGACCCGAAACACACGATCTATCAACACTCCCCCTCAAGTTGGGCATACATATCAAACATGCCCAACTTGAATACATTCCTCTCAAATGAAGCTGAAGGAAGAGCTTTTGTTAGAACATCAGCAGTTTGGTCTTCAGACTTCATGTAAGGTAAGATCAACTATTTCGCATCAATTCTTTCCCGAATGAAGTGACGATCAATTTCAACATGCTTTGTTCGGTCATGAAGAACAGGATTGTTGGCTAAGTTGATTGCAGACTTGTTATCACAATACATCTTCATAGGTCCTTCAATCTCTATTCCAATGTCAGTCAGCAATATCTTCAACCATAGTAATTCTGACACTCCCATAGCAACTGCC
>JAANDH010000218.1:190798-210749 GCA_011799765.1 Nymphaea thermarum | reverse complement strand
GGGATATAACCACTCTCACTGTCTTCATTTTCGCAACGGGAGCAAAGGTTTCCAAGTAATCAATTCCATATTTCTGGCTAAATCCCTTGGCCACAAGCCGAGCTTTATATCTTTCAACACTCCCATCTGGTTTGTACTTGATGGTATACACCCATTTGGATCCAACTAAGTGAGCGGCTTCAGGAATCTTCACCACTTCTCATGTCATATTTCTTCTCAGGGCATCTATTTCTTCTTTCATTGCATCAACCCACTTGGAGTCACTTTGAGCTTCAGCAACAGTCCTGGAGATCACAGCCAAAGAAAGAGTAGATATAAAGCATTTGTAGTCCTTGCTCAGTCTAGAATATGAAACAAAGTTACCAATAGGATGTTGAGTACATGACCTGACACCCTTTCGCAGGGCGATGGAAAGCTCTTCACTAGCAGCAACAGTCTGAATCTCTTCTTCAACAGGTTGCTTCTGCAAACGATTTGGGTCATCCAGAGAAGGACTAATTTGATTGGGAGTAGAACTCTCATCACCTGTCATCTCATCTGTACAAACTTTTCACCTAGAGTAAACTTGCCCAAAAAGACGATTGCATTTCTCTTCTGCCTCAGTGGAACACTCTCCATTTTTCTCATGTTCATGTACCTCACTAGATGAACCATTTTTCTCCTGTTCATGCACCTCACTAGATGGGCCAACAGAGTCACGCCTGTAGTCCAAAAAATTTGTAAACTGAATTTTCTGACTCTGAGAATACTCTTCCTGTGACATAAAGTACTCCCCCTAAAGAGGATTCTCACCAAAATAGGAAACATGTTCAAGGAAAGTGACATCTTTGGTAACATAGGCCCGACCAGTGGAAGGGGCTCGACACTTGTACCCTTTTTGAGTGGGAGAATACCCTAAAAAAATGCCCTTTATAGACCTTGGATCAAGCTTTTTAATGTGAGGACTATGATTGTGAATAAAGCAAACACAACCAAAAACTCTGAGTGGAAGTGAGAAAGGTTCACGACTCCCCAGTAACATAGAGTGAGGCGTCTTCCCATTCAACACACGACTAGGCAACCGGTTTATAAGATACGCCCTGGTCAGCACAGCATCCCCCCAATACCTTTTTGAAACATGACGTTGAAAAAGAAGAGCCCAAGTCATATTCAATAACTGACGATTTTTTCGTTCAGCAACTCCATTTTGAGAACGGGTATAACTACAGGAAGTCTCATAAATAATTTCCTTTTTTCGAAAGAAGCTATCAACAGACTGACACATATACTCTCGAGCATTGTCAGATCGAAATGTCTTAACAGATGCTCCATATTGAGTTTCCACATAAGCAATGAAAGTCTCTATGACAGTAGGAACTTCACTACGGTCTTTCAGCAAGTAGACAATAGTGTTACGAGAACAATCATCTATAAAGGTGNTGAAAGACCTTAGGATCGCCGGTCATGTGGTGAGTAGCGCCACTGTCAATGATCCACTCTCCCATACGGCCATCCGCCATCACGTCTATAGATGAAGAAGCTGCCATAATCACAAATAGTCCAACAGGAGGCACGAGCAGCGATACAACCAGAGAGGCACCGGTGACAACGGAGAGCACCAACGGGCACGAATATCCTTAGATAGAATCACAAGAACGAGAGAAAAATCAAGTTCTACTTAGAAAGGAACAATAAAGAGAGAGAGGTAATATCTTCACCGAATTCCCAATCAACCCCAAGAGTGAACGGAATGTCGATTGGGGGAAACGATCGTCGATGTCGCTCGACGGAAGCGGTTCCTTCTCTCTCGGGCTGCAATCTCCCACGGGTAGAGGTTGCGCCACACGTTCTCCTTGCTGGAATTAAGATTCATGAGGCAAAACCAACAAGTATCAAGGTATAGAAGTGAACAGGAAATCAACTTCGAGATGAGGAAAGTCTTCACCCGTAAGACCAATTTAACCCCGGTCTTTTGTAAGGAAATGGGGATGCGATCGCCGGAACGCCGGCGGACGTTGAGGCAATCCTCAAGTTACTCTCCTCTCCTCCTTCACGTCCTCTATCAAGACACGGACCAGCCACCTCTTCTCGCACGATGGGTGCCAAAGAAAAACAAGAAGATGGAATCAACGATCAACCAAGCAAGATATTGCAGATTAGAGGCGGATGCACTTCACCGGATTTGCAAAAGACCTCTAGGAAGTGACGCGAATAGGGGGAGGCAAGCTTAGGAAGCGCCTAAGCACGCATATCTTCCTTCTTCTCCGGGAAGCAAGTCAACGGCACAAGGGACACCGGTGACGGCGACGGCAACAACACAAGGGCGACAACACAAACCCTAGGCGACGGCGCGCACCCCTAGGTGGTGCGGATCCCAAGGCAACACGGATCCCGAGGCGACAGTGCGGAGCCCTGGGCAGCGTCGTGGATCCCTAGGCGGCACGGATCTTGAGGCAACGCGGAAAAACACGAACAGCGAGATCACGACGAAAAACACCAATAGATCGCAGAACCTATCTCTGATACCATGTAGAAACACGAACAAGAAGAGGAAGAGAAACAATGATCACGATGTAACGTGGAAAACCCTCAACTCGAGGGAGAAAAAACCACGAATGAGGAGTTGGTGCCCACTAGCCGCCAGACTCTCTCTCTCCTTAGATTCTCATTCACACATAAGGATTAGGGTTACATGACTTAAGTAGTGCCCAACACGGGCTACAAGACGGGTCGGGTATGGATCCGAACCCGAAACACACGATCTATCAACATCCCTCATTTCAGTTTCTGCCCTAAATCCTCTTTTCTGGCATGGTTATCCCTCATTTCAGTTTCTGCCCTAAATCTTGCGTGATTTGCCCTAATTTCTGTCACTGCCCTAAATCTTGTCCCACGTCGCCTGCCCTAACCATCTCTATTCAGTTATGGATTAGCCGACTCCCTCTCTTCTATCGTCCAGCTTTCTCTCTCAACTTATCTCTCAAAAACTGAATCATAGTAACTATTTGACTTGGAAACGTCAAATTATCTCATTTATTAAAAGTCATAGACTCTATGGGCATATCGATGGCACCACTCCAGCACCTTCAAAGTATATTGACCGTGAAGTGAAGAAGACGGTAGTGGGGGATCAAGCTGATGGGGCTTCGGCTGTTAGTGAAATCAGTTTTGAATATGAAACTCTTATTAAAAACAATCCCGAATATGAAGTTTGGCTGGCTCACGACCAGTCTCTTGTTGCCTATATTACTTCCACCTTGTCAGAGGAAGTATTAGGAGGCATTGATGATGATTTAACAGCCCTAGAGTTGAGGACATCAAGCGTGGGACACGTACAGTTTTGGAATATTTGAATGAAATTAAAAGTGTAAGTGATCAGCTTGCTGCCATTGGACATCCCGTCAGCGACAAGGACAAAGTGCAACAAGCTTTAAGTGGACTGGGAACAGATTTTGACATTTTTTGCACAGCCTTAAAAGTCATACTTGTCCTTCCCATCTTTTCAAGATCTGAAGGCCAAGCTATTTCAACACGAAGCTAGTCGTGTTCAGCGACAGAATTTGATTCCTTCCAACAGCCACAATGTACTGATCACAGGGACACATGCACTGCAAGGGAACCACACTCGTCCTTGGACTTCTCAAGCAGGAATGGGAAGAGGGATTCTCCCAACACCACCAGGCATGAATACTACCTCTGCCACATCTAGAAGGGTCCCAACTTGTTTCTATTGCAACAAGAGGGGGCATGTAAAATCAGAATGTTGGCACAACCCTCAGAACAAAAATAATCAGGATGGGGTGAGAACAAGGCAGCAGCAAGGTCAGCTTCATCATCATCTGGCTCAAATCAGACATCAAATGTTTCAGCAGACGTGCAGCAACTTCTCATGACAGCCCTATCTAAGCTCCACTTGAAACAAAACGAGCAAGGAGAGTGGTATGTGGACTCTGGAGCAGCAGCCCATGTTACTGGTGACATAGGTAATCTCTCTAGTGTTTTCCCTTATTTAGATCAAGGCTCAGTTGTCACGGGAGATGGTTCCCATCACACAATATCGCACATTGGAATTGCACAAATATCTATAGGCTCTTCTTCCATTCCATTAAAGAATGTCCTTGTCGTTCAAAGTGTCAAGAAAAATATTATCTCAGTGTCTAAACTTATTGATGATACTCACTCATTTGTTGAATTCACACCGTCTTCTGTTTATGTCAAGGATGCTCGAACCAAGAAGACATTCGCTGAGGGCACTCGCAAAGGAGATATGTATGTCCTTGAAGAAGCTCCACAGCTGTCAAAACCTCACCCTTCAGATTCATGTTTTCCAAGTCATAGTGAAGTCAAT
This sequence comes from Nymphaea thermarum, assembly GCA_011799765.1. NCBI lineage: Eukaryota > Viridiplantae > Streptophyta > Magnoliopsida > Nymphaeales > Nymphaeaceae > Nymphaea > Nymphaea thermarum. Next base: position 206,422 of record JAANDH010000218.1, on the reverse strand, counting down.
GTCGCAGAGTATAATAAGCCATCCATTTGGCATGGTCGGTTAGCTCATTGTAGTCAGTCTTTTGTTCGAAGTCTTGTTGCAGACAGGCTCTTAGATAAGTCCAGTCTAAGTTCAGTTAGTGAGTCTAGCATGTGCTCGAGTTGTCATATCTGTAAGAGTCATGCCCTTCCTTTTCAATTAATCAATAAAAGAGCTTCAAAGGTTTTTGACACCATATATTCCGTTGTTTGGGGTCTGCTCCAATTTCTTCTTCTTCTTCTGGGAGTAGATACTATGTCATTTTTATTGATTCATATTCCTGATATACTTGGATCCATTTCATGAAACACAAATCAGAAGTTTTCCGCTTGTTCACTCAATTTCATGTTTTGGTTCGGAATAAATACTCCAGTAATATTGTGCATTTTCAATGTGATGGTGGTGGTGAATTTATTTCTAATGAATTTACTGAGTACTTACTAGATAATGGGATCACTAGACAAATTTCATGCCCGCATACACCTAAGCAAAATGGAATTGCTGAAAGGAAACATAGGCATATTTAGCAAAGTCCACAAGTTGGAACCATGTCTTTTCTCGCTCATGTTAGAAATTAATTCTTTTAATAATGGCTCCACTAAGCTCCAGCATGGAGCCCAAGCTAGTCCACTCGAGCTCGAGTAGCCCACTCAAGCTCGAGCTCAGTTCGAGCTTAGCCTTTTGAAAGTCAAGCTGAGTTCAAGTTGGCTCAACTCAGATCAAACATGGCTTGTATACATCCCTACTGCCATCTTGCCTGCTATGCCTCGTAGCTCCATCTTTCACTTGTCTCTATCTCATTTTCAAACAATCTTGGAGTCGTGGTCTTCCCAAGAAGACCATTGCTCTCTCTCTCCCAAATGTACTTCCAACTCCTACAGTTGCCTTCATTCCCCTTCCCTTGGCCCTCATAACCTCTCTAGCATTCCTGCACCAGATTCCCCTTGGCCACTACAATATTCTTGGCCACCATCCTAACACCAAGGTCCTTAGCTCTCAATCCCTTGGTTGTTGTCAAGCACCAAAAACAAGTGCAGCAGAAGCATTGCCACATCTAGTCCCTAACCAAAATAGTTATGCCTTACCAACCTAAAGGGTTGCCTTGGCACCAACTCCATCTGATCAACTTCACGATCAACTCCCTAGTGGCAGCATCATTCTTGCCAGCCTAAATAATTCCCCACAACTTACACTACTGCTTAAAACCCATTAATCATCTTCATTGTTGAAGTTTCCCATTCCAGACACCTTTCTCGGCAACAGGTTTAACACCACATCAATCTTCATCTCCCACCTTGCATAGTCTTCCCCACATATTTGTCTTCCTTTGGACTCTATAACTTCAAATGAGGTGATCTGCAACCTTTACTGCATCTAGTCATTTAGAGAAAGAAGAACCAGTATCACCTTTTTTATTTGTTTCCATAAAGGTTGAGTTTGAGGTAATAGTCAAGAGGCTCAAAATGCTACCACTAGTTTTTTCATTTTATTTTATATGTACCACAAGGCTTCGTGAGAATGTCTTCAAGAAGAGAAGTGAAGATAAAAGCAATGACCTTAAGAATGTGAAATGCTAAGAACTCCAAAAGAACCAAAAGACATGGTAATGCAATATGTACTAAAATCTGTACTGGATTCCATATTAGGAAGCTGCAGAATTTGGCACAAGCCTGCTGATCAAATGAAGTACAGAAGATGTGCCACACAACATGCACCTAAGAACCAGGAAGTTCCATAACGTAAACCTGAGAACTGTAATAAGGAGTGATCAATTAAAAGTTCCGAAACCGACATTTTCACTGGAGCAACTAAGTTCAGTTGCTTTCTCTCAGAACGTGGCATGGCATGCAAGTTGCTTCAAGGAGTCGGTATTATCTTTCTGGCTATAATATCACTTAACATGGACATTTTATAAACCTAAGATCCAATTTGGAAAACCTCCCTCAAATGATCATACCGCTTACTGAGAAAGGACAGCAACGCACAATCACATATGCTACTAACTTAGTAACTTCACATTTTTTATGTCACATCCAAATTTCAGTCCATGATCATTAAAGAGAAACATTGATACAGCAGCACAATCCACTGGATTATAGTCATTCTAGTCAATTTCTCCTTTCAAAAATTATTGCAAATTAAGCAAGACATGGACTGAAAACTATATTTAAATGTAAAAGAAGTAAAAAAGGATAGGAACTGCGGAGTGAACCTTGCACAGGAATGAACACTAGCCCGCTACCAAGTTTAAAATCGACGGACGGATTATACTTCTGCAACAAATCAGCAGTGACCTTGTACTGACTACTAAGGCCAGATACGTTGTCTCCCGCCGTCAGAGGGTAAGTCAAGAACAACCCGTAATTGAGTGAAACTTCAGCGTTGCCACAGCTACAATTGATCGTCACATTAAGGCTCCCGGTGTCTGGGATGCGTGTCTCTGGGTATGAATTCGTAGCCTGCAGCCACGCACTGGAGGTCAGATTAGAATAATGATCCGATATCTTTTCATACGTGTCCCCTGACTGAATGGCGTAAACAAAGTTGTGGCCCAAGAAGTTGCCATTTATACAGTCGCAGGAAAAGGGGATGCTCAGTAAGCTTCCTGTGTTTATAAAATTAGGATTAGGCAATCTACTAGACTGCTGGACAGCGGCAGTGGTAACAGGTGGGAAGAATTTCACGATTTGGTCGAGAGTGTCGGACTGCTTCACCCGATAAGCGCCGTAAGCGAGGTTGCAACCGCCGGTGCACAGCGATCGAGCGGCACCGATGCAAGAAAGAAGCAAAACCCATGATACCCATTTAAGAATTTGCCTCCTGGACATCTTCTGAAGCGAGGAATTCAGTTGAGCGCGATCAGAGAAAGTTTATACGAGCCCCCAGATGAAGCTGTGGGGATCAAAGAAAAAACAAAACATCGGATACCAATGTGGGCAGTTCCATCACTGGGGCCGTCAGGAGCTCATAGATACGCCGGAGTGTGAAGGAGAATCGGAGACGCAATCACCACGAACAGGAGAGAGAGAGAGAGACCAGCCCACCAGAAAGGCAAGTCGAACAGAAGGTTTCAGCCCACCAGAAAGGCGAGTCGTACAGCCAGAAGGCGAGTCGAACAGAAGTTTTCTTTTCAGGGGCGACAAGTCAACAGTCAACACAAAGACTTCAGACAGGGAGCGACTTTTCCTGCGGATGAAAGTCTCTGGAAGGGTGGGCCGCAGCTCTGGAAGAAAGATTTGTTCGGATTACATGTTTCATCCCCAAAACGAACAACCAGATGGTTCATTCTCCACGTCGCCAACCCTCTGGGCCACACACGTACGCCGCTTGAGCGGCAGCGTCTCGCGCGTCCGAAGAGGGAATTCGGGAAAATACAGTGGTACCCGCGAAATATCAGTTTTCATCTTCTCCCTAATAAGAAGTTGCTCAAACCAAGGTGGCTACTTTTGCTTGGGGGCGTTCGAGGACTTGATTTTATGTGGCATGCTTGGCAAAAGATTTATTATAAAGCCCATAGTTTATCAAAGTAAGGTAAAATTCAAGATCATAATTGAAATTCTTGTTTTGCCTTTTAAAAGTAAGCGAATGTTTAATTTAAGATCAGAAGGGGAAAAAATTGAGAAGAAAAAAAAAGACAACGACTAGTATCATCCAGCCAATTCACATCATATAACTTAAATTAATGTTGTATTATTTTAATTATCTTTTAGCTACATTGTTGTATATATAGCTGGATGCATGTATGGTAAATCACCATTACCATATTTGTTAACTTATTGTCATGCACGCATAAATTACTTTGCTTGTCTTTATTTTTACATTAATAAATAGCTACTATCGGCTTAGGTGAATGTTTAATCGCTTTATTTGTTTTTGTTATTTCACTAGTTCATTGTCTACATAGTTCAATGTATGGATATTAAATCGCCACCATTATATATGCTGATTTGCTTCATATTGGTAGCACACTATATATGTTTCTTGAATTTTAAATGCATGGTTGATAGGTCTTGCACTGTTAACCGTTATTGTTCAATTGCTACATGCAGTTCTCATAAATCAATTTGAATGTTTTTGCATCCATTCAAATAGTTTCATTTTGTATTTACATGTATTACACATCACTTTGCATGACTGATATCTTATTCATTATAGTGGCACCAATATCATCACCTGTTCTTTCCCACAGCTTCGACTTTCTTCCTTTGGACACTAAAAATGATCTTTACTGCATCCTCTCAGAGAAGGTCGAACCAGTATCGCCTTCTTGAGTTTCTTTCGTAAAGCTAGGTTGAGGCACTAATCAAGAGAGTCAAAATTGCTAACACTAGCTTTTCCATTATTTTATCTTCTATCTACAATAGGCTTCGAGAAAATATCTTGAAGAATATTGAAGTGAAGAATATAAAACCACTGTCCTCGTTTGTGCTCTGCCTAATCTTAGGTCTGAGCCCACAAAGAAAGTTGAAGAAGTTCTCCTCCTTTAATTGCTTTTGCCCCGTTCTATCATTTCCGATTTGTCCCTCCTATTTAGTTCAAGGAGTGCTAGTTCATCTCATATGAATGATAATTTGGTTAAATATATATTCTCTTATGTTGACATCTCCTTATTGAAGATAGAACTCTTCTCCCATACTTGGTCCATAACATAAACCTGAGAACTGTAATAAGGAGTGATAGTTTAAGAGTGTTGTGGAGACGGACACAGAAGCAGTTCTATTCTCAGTTCTTTCTTGCAGGACATGAGTATTGCAGTTGCTTCAACGAGCACTCTGCATTATCTATGTTCTGGTTATCTATCATCTAACACAGACAATTTATAACATAAGCTCCAACTTCAGAAACCTCCCAAAAAATGGTCATACTGCTTGACCTGATCATTAAAGAGAAGAACAGCAAAATCCACTGAACCATGGTTAATTCTAATCAATTTGCGCAGAAACTAAATTAAAATGAACCAAGACATGAATTGACAGAAAGCGATATGTGAATGTAAAAGAAGTGAACAGGGATAGTGATTCTGCATTGAACCTTTCACAGGGATGAACACAAGGCCGCTCCCAAGCTTGTCGGCGTTCGGATTATAATTCTGCAACAAGTCACGAGAGACGTTGTATCGACTACTAAGGCCGGATATACTATCCCCCGCTTTCAGAGGGTAAGTCAAGAACAACCCGTAATCGAGCAAAGTTTCAGGGTTCCCACAGCTACAATTGATCGCCACATTGAGGCTCCCCTTGTCTGAAATTTGTGTGGGTAGGACTGAAGTCGTGGCCTGAAGCCACGCAGGAGAGGTCAGATTAGAATAATACTTCGCAATCTTTTCATACGTATCCCCCGACCGAACGGCGTAAAGAAAGTTGTGGCCCAAGAAGCTGCCATTTATGCAGTCGCAGGAGAAGGGGATCTTCAATGAGCTTCCTTTGTCTATAACATTAGGATCGGACAATCCACTAGATTGCTGGACATCGGTTCTCGTAACACCTGGGAAGAGGTTCAGGATGTTGTCGAGAGTGTCGTTCTCCTTCACCAGATAAGAGCCGTAAGCGAGGGAGCAACCGCCGGTGCACTGCGATCGAGCGGTGCCGATGCAATAAAGGAGCAAAACCCATGACACGCATCCAAGAATTTCCTTCCTGCGCATCTTCTGACGCGAGGCATTCGGTGGAGCGCGATCGCAGAAAGCTTTATGCGAGCCCTCAGACGAAGTTGTGGGTATCCAAGAAGAATCAAACACGGGATACCCATGTGGTTATTGGCCTTCAGAAGCTCAGAGATCCGGCTGAGGATGAAGGAGACCGGAGAAGAAATCACCAAGAACAGGGGAATGGAGAGAGAAAGAGGGATACTAGTCCACAGGAAGGCGAGTTGAAGAGAAAAAGTTTGTGTGTGGGGTTGACGAGTCAACGTAAAGAGTTGTCAGATGCATCGCACGCGGCTTCGAGGAAAACTTCAACCTCGGACGGCGCCAAGCTTACCGACCCCTCCGGCCATCCCGTCACAAGTGGAGCGCCTGCCATGTTCGCATGCATGGTAGATAGTTGCAGTTCTATCAAGTGGATGGAACCCTCCGGCCATCCCTGCACAAGTGGAGCGCCTGCCATGTCCGCATGCATGGTAGAGAGTTGCAGTTCTATCAAGTGGATGGAAGGTTGTTTAATTTATTGTTCAGTTGCCACAGGCATTTCTCATAATGCTTTCGCATTCCTTTGAATTGCTTCGTTTTGTATTTACATGTCGTGTAAATCACTTCGTATGATTGATATTTTGCTCATTAGAGCAGTACCTTTATCGTATGGTAGCAATAAAGAATTTTTTTACCAGTGAAATTCAGTCACAAAAAGGTTATGACAATCAATAGGCATCTACATGAATAATGCACTTCGAGGTAAACTTGCACATGGTCAATGACATAAGATATAATTTAAGTGACTGTTTGGCAATAAAAACATACTTTAAGGGACTGTTTGGCAATAGAAACAGTTGTTACTATTCTATGAACCTATCATAAAAACTAGTGCAAATTTATAAACATAACTTAATAAGTGTTCAATAAATCTACTCTTCGTCATGAGACAGTAACAATGTGTTGTTATTGCCAAACAACTCCTAAAAGTTACATCGAGCAACAATAAAAAAAGAAAAGAACTTGATAGTATTCTGCAAATACTGGTGAAAGCACTAGAAATTTGGTGACTCTTATATTCTCATAGATGGAATATAGTTTAATAATAAGGCCAATGCATAATTTTTACGATGATGCTGCTCTTAAACTTGGCCACACCGTTAGAAATTTTTCTTGAAACAAAAATGTGCATGATGTAATTATGAGAAAGACAAGTTTTTTACAAGCAAAAAATTTAACCTATATATGATATGACCCATCCACCGGTTTTTGCTAGTCTACAATCCTTCCCTCTCTTTCTATATCACTTACCAATTTAACCTATATATGATATGACCACCTTTCAAAAAGTGGAGGGAAGGGGGGCCGCATGAGCCTTGGCCCCACCTCAATTTTTTCTTAAAAAAGAAATATATGTAAACTTTAGAAAATTTTATTTATTTTATATAAAATTTTTGAAAAATGGTATTTCAAGTGTCAAAATTTAGAAACTTTAATTTGACCCATTGAGAAAAAAATTGGTTTCTCTAAAACACCGTTGGTTCTCTACCATTTATAGTTTTCAATAAGATGAGTATTCTCGTTGCATCACTCGGCATACGGAGTTCATTATGTGAGGTAAAGGAAGGAAGGGTATTTTGGTAATTTATTATAAATGTCTCCACCAGTTTTTTCTTTTACTTTTTTTATTCAATTTTGTCTTAAGAGGTCGTTTGATGGGCACAAGTTCAATTTTGTCTTTACAAAAAGTTTTCATTTTGTCCCAAGAGCTAGCTACTAGAAAGTTCCTCCAATCTACAGGTACCATTGTGGAAGATGACTTGCACTTCTTCATTCTCCACCGGAACTAGGAAGGTTCCCCTACCCATGAAAGCAGTGGCATAACCACATTGTGATTGGTATGGACAGTTGTCTGCACCAGTCTCTTAAAAAGTTTTTGTTTTTAAATGATAATCTTAAATTTTTATCTTAAAATATATAAGTGTCCCACCAGATTTGAGTATTTTTAAGCAAGTGCACCCCCCGCCCCCCGAACTTGGGGTCCCAATACTTCACTAGTAATTACACAATCCGTACCCTCCAAAACCTACATTGAGACTCTGTCGTGGAGCATCCCAACAAAAGTAGTTGATTGTTATTAACTTAGAGGGTCTTTTTCACGTCTATAGTCACCATCTTGGCATTCCATCAACCATCATCAACCTACAAAGATTCATCCGAAACCTCTTCCAAATATCCCCAATCTACCTAGTTCCTGACCAGGACATACTAGCCGGTGGCTTCCCTGGTTGGTTTCGATCATATGTAGATGTGGGCACCGGGTTGGGCTGGGCCACCGGCGGGGGGGCGGGTTCAGGCCTGAAAAACTCTGAATGGGACTAAGCCCTGTAATATTAAAAATTTTTTTTATTATTTTTAAAGTTAATAATATATAATTTAAAAAATATTTTTTTAATGTAACCGAGTCAGGCCTAAACCCAATACCCGTATATCGGGCCAACCTGGCCCAGCCCAGCCCAATGCTCACCCAATAGAACCCAAACCCTTCCAATCATTTTCCACATAATCCTTGTCAGTTGATCTCTTGTTTTCCTGCGAAATTGATGAAGAAAGACGTGTTGAAGAAAGAATAAACCAAAGTAAAAAAAAAATGTGTTTTGTTCAAAAAAAAAAAAGAAAAAAATGTGATAAATAAACCAACCGTATAAAACTTTTAAAAATGTGTTTTTTTTTTTTATTTTTTCAATTTTTATGCCAAACTGTTTTTTATTTTTTATTTTTTGTTTGTTGCAAATTTACTTATTTATTTATTTATTTATTTATTTTAAGTTTAAAAAAACCATCGTATTTTTCTATTTTTTTATTTCAAGGTTGCCGTATTATATTTGAAAAAATAAAACGAGAGAAAGTTGTTTGTGACTATCAGTAAACTGTATTTTCTAACAATGCCCAAGACAGTAGGCTGAATGCTTTGAGAGGGCTTGAAAAAACAACCTTCAATCATGAAAATTAACTTTTGAAATATTAGGAGTCTAATGAAAGGAATTGCTTGAAGAAAGCTTATATGTACTTACTCAAAAACATGTTTAACTGAACCAATGATTAAAGGTAAGGACCCCAAAGCTGACTCCGGTGAAATGTCAACTTTGCTCCTCGAAGCTAACTCGGGTTAAATATCAACTCTGGTTGTCTATTTTAATATTTAGGTTGCATAAGGTCAACAATTCATGCCACAATGAAATCAAAATTTCATATATATATATATATATATAGATTGTGTGTGGGGAACGTTTGAAGTAACTATAGGCAACTGTTGTTGCTTGGCATTTTTTATGTAAGGAAATTTTAGTTCATGGGCTTAATCTTTGCTTAATTGTGATAAAGAGTACCTTTCTTAATTTTTTCTAGATAATACTTTCCATAAAAATGAACAGAATTTAATAATAACTAGAAGGAGCTAGGGACAGTAAGCAACACTTGCTGGGCATTTTTATGTAAGGAAAATTTAATTTTTGGGCCCAATTTTTTGTTTGTAATTATAATAAACAGTACCTTTGTAATCTTTTTTAGGACCATATTTTAAAAAAAAAAAGGTCTAATGAAGGCTTCATACCCACTTTTTCCAATTAAAAAATAAAATATTTCGAGTTAAAATGATGAAATGCAATTTAGAGATGGAAAGTAATGTTGAAAAAAGAAATCCAACTGACAATTCTTGTTTAATTTTACCATCATAGTTTATATGTTAACCATAACCATAAGAGGGAACCTACCGGACCCTATCAAGGCCTGCCAGGTTGCATGCACCCTATACTCTCTCTAAAAGCTGAGGCCTTTACCAAAAAAATACAAAATATGGCTCTTTTCTATAATTATAAAGAAATGTACTCTGAAAAATGAAAATTTCCATTTTATACAAGTATAAATAAAAGATGTCCTTTTAAGGGGATAGAATTTATAGGGAAATGAATCTTGATGCATCTCAAGTAGGGATGTCAACGGATCGGATTCGGATCGGATATACCTTTTACCATATCCGATTTTTCGGATACTCATATATTCGGATTCGGATTAAGATTCGAATTCGGATGAAATTTTTTTTATACCATATCCGAATCCGAATTTAAATTCTACATCCGAATCCGATTTTTAATTTATACGTGCATCCGATCCGAATATCATTTTTAAGTTACATCCGAATCCGATCCGAATCCGAATTTTAGTTATACTTGAATCCGATCTGAATCCGAATACATCTGAATCCGAATTTTAGTTATACTTGAATCCGATCTGAATCCGAATTTTAATATCTGAATCTGATCCCTGTTGACATCCCTTTTGTGCTTGATGCTTTTTTCCTTCAGTTGGAAGATAGTTGATAAAATGCATGCCATGGATCATGATGCGTCAAGGAATCAAGTGTTACTAACAAATAATTGACAACAACACAATCTTAACAAGGAGAAAAATACTCTTATCTAAAATAAAATGATTGAAACGATGCTTCATAGAAGCAACTAAGAAACTAGAAATAAACAATAAAGGTCTGAGGAGAAAAGACAGGAAAACAAGCGAAACAGCACAACTAAAAGCTTACATGCAACAGAACCATAAATTTATTAATTCTTGTGGTTGCAAGGTCATCAACCTCATGGAATTGATATGTTCAGAGGAATTATCTGTCCCTAGAGTACAGAAGGATCGCAATAAGTGCTCTTTGGCTACGTTAGAACATCAAAAATGGAAAGCACAACAAAATGCATAAAAAGGAGCAGGTTGCTGCTCCAAGTAGCATAACCTCAGATTCCTGAAGTATCTCATTTATAAGGCAAACTTTGCCATCAAATTACATAAAGGAATAATTCTTGAGATCACCTCAGCTGCAGCATCAAGCTGAAGCACAACTGGAACAGGAGAACCAAGTGAAATTATGACGCCTCCCCTCTCTCTGGTTTTATGGTCCAAAACTTCCAAACGAAACAAAAGAGCTTCAAATCTGTATGGACAGAAAATGTACAATAATTATGTCAACAAAACATAGATAAACTAGATAAAGGAGGCAAACAACATGCCCCATTACTTATACCCTATAAAGTTGATTACCTAATTATCAGAATAGGTTATGCAAGCATTTCTCATACTTCACCTACCATTACTAAAATACTACGGTTTTACAACACAAAAGAAAAAGCTAGTTTCTTTTACCATAGTAAGGTTTATTAATTGAACGTTTGAACCTCTATCACGTCTATCAAAGCACATAGACAAATACATGAGAATCAACTGTAAACTCAAAGTCATAAAGCATAAAAAACAGATCGCAGAATAAAACTGATAAGTTCATTTTATCTTGTCATCCTCTGCTTCTTACACCCTTCCTAGTTTTTTATTTAAATAAGCATGTAGAACTTTGTTTGATGTTTCTTCTGCTGTAAAGCTGTTAAATTTGTTGGAGGAATCACAAGCAGATTTGAAGGTAGGATCCCAGAAAAAAATTGCATTTTTTACTAGTTACCTGATAACACAAATCAATGTGACTGACTGACAAGGTAAAGATATGTAGAAATTTAATGTTGCCCGAAGAATAGAAAAGGAAAAAGGAGAAATGGTAAGATTACGTCCAAGTATAAAAAATGGGTTGAAAATCCAAATCCAAGTCCAGCATTTAGAACCTATTTCATATTAGCAGTAAAATTTAAAGAACTCAGATAACAAAAGCAATAAATCTAAACAAACTAGTCTCAAGAAAAAAAAAATTACAGCTAACAGGTGCATCTCATAAGAGAAAAAACAATAAAAAAATTTACTACTGAAAAGATGAATGCCCAAAAAATCTAGCAAATTCTGCCATAGACTAAAGTTCCTCCAAGAATTAAAAAGCAGGAGAAACAAAGCATAAAAACAAGACAAAAAAAGAAGAGAAATTAAACTCTAAATAAAGTATAGTAACCTTCTGGCAATGACAACAAAGCAACAAAGACATCGCTCGCGAGACAAACCCATACGTACAACAATACCTAATATGCTTGTAATTCACTTCAAATGAATTCCACCAACGCCTTTCAACTTATTCCAACCACAGATGAAACCTCCTGAAGTCCCAAATGCATAATAAACAAGCACTACTACACTCTATTTCCACTCTGTACCAACTATCTAGCATTGAAGTATATAAACTTGAAATGATAAAAACATCTTAGACTCACATGACATTGATTTAATGAAAACAATAAATGAAAAAGAATATGTACCTCTAATTTATGGTTCAGTTTCAATATATGCAGATGCAAATTGTGCCTCATCTTCAGGTAAAGGTGTAGGCAAATCAGAATCATCTAACAAAAGAATAAAATAAGCAACACAAAAATATGTTTAAAAATATTAATAATAAGTAAATTACCTTCAGTCTGATCTCGCAACCAATCTTGTGCACAAATCAAAGCCTCCACAGTCTTGCAACCTATTCTACTTCTGTATAAATCAAGAATGCGTCCACCTGTACTAAATGTTGACTCTGATGCAACAGTAGATATAGAAAGAGCCAAAATATCGCATATCATTCTAGATAACACAGGGTATTTAGGTGCATTGACTTTCCACCAAGTCAAAATGTCAATTGGATTGTTTTTTGGGTAAAGGGGTTCTTCCAAATACAACTCCAAATCTGATTTTTTGTATTGGCTTTGTGATGATTCTTCAAGAAAGTCATCTAGTGCACTTGTTCTAGGCTTCTTATTAGAAGAAACCTCAATCAAAGAAGTCGAACTAGATGTTTCATTATCCTTGTCAACATCAACAATATAACCAGTACCAACAGAGAAGTGACTTGCTTTATATTCATCATAAAGATCACAAAGATAATTCTTGATTGCAGAGACAAGTTCATATGCTTCATCTTTATAAAATTGCCTATAATAAAACTCAATTATTTTCATCTTATAATGAGGATCAAATACCACTGCAACTGCTAAAATTAAATTGCATATATCCCAATACTTGTCAAACTTTGTTTTNACAATCTTTGATGACTGATGCAAGTCTTTCTCCTGTATGAGGTGTTTCAACCATAACAAAGTTGAGAACTTTCTTTTTTATTTCCCAACTATTATCAATATAATGTGCAGTCAAACATAAATAACCACGTTTTTGACAAGACGAAGTCCACATGTCAGATGTAAGACTAATCCTCCCATTAGTCTTCTCCAAAATACTATGTAATTTTTTCATTTCATCTTCATAAATATGTATGCAATCTGATCTAATAGTGTTACGTGACAATAACTTGAACTGTGGTTGTAATCCTTTAACAAACTTCTGAAATCTAGAATGACCAACCATACAAAATGGATATTCATGAAAAATAATCATATTGGATAAATCATGTCGGCTTTTAACTGAATCAAACTTGAAAGTACCAATAGTACATTTTCCATCATTTTCACCAAAAACCAGACGTTGTTGGCATGATTCTAAGTTAGGTCTTTCAGGACATGATTTTAAATGATTCTTCAAACGTGTGGTGCCCATCTTACTATTGCAATCCATAGATACTTTCCAGTGTTGACAAACAGCACGTTGAATACCTGATTCGTTTATTGTCCTGTTGAACTCCTTCCATACCGCTGATCTTAGTGACTTGGTTTTCGTAGATAAGTCAACTTCTGTATTGCTAGCAGAAACAAAACTAGAAACATTGGCACCTGCTGTTGTAGAATCCATAATCTGCATATAAAAAATAGAAAACTTTAACTAAACCATTAAAAAAGAAAGCTGGTTAATTAAAAAGCAATGAAGTGACACAATCATCTTAAACAAGATAATAAGCATGACTCTAAAATATGCACCAGAATATAGCATAACCAAATATTACTCTTTCATGAATTTCTGCAAGCCCTACATGGGGCGGATTCTTTCAATTTAATTAGGGGCTGATTCTGCAAGCACCAGAAAGTAAATCGTTAACTATTCATATTGAGCTCTGTGGCACGTGTATAAGCCTCTTGTTTTGGATGGAGGACGGTACACTTGTCAATTAAAGTGCTAGGATGCCATCATTTACATATAAGAGGTGCAGCACCCATGTGAGAACCGACAAATGTATCTTCTATGCAACCGTCTGCTCAACCAACTACACTATAGTTCCTTGAAGTGAAATGCATTGATGTTAGTTTCTTTCAAAATCATGATTTTATATGTTGTTTAGTGTTTTTTAGTAGTAATTATTATTATGGATGGATGAATTCTACTTTGATGTTCTCGGAAACTGTTAATAGTAAAAAAAAGATATCCACCTACCTTTTTTGTAAATACACTTAAGAGAAATAAGTATTTAAATTACTCCACTTTAATGTTTTTATTCAAATTGAGCCTCTGTTGGTTCAACAGGATCCAAATTCTACAGTTATCAGTGTTGAGAATCTCATGTGGTGCCCAAAATTTTAACAGGACTAGCATGCTAAGCTTATAGATATCGGAAGAGATAAAAGATCAGAAGTTTATCTGTTGCAACCCCATTCAACAAGATAAACCGCCCAAGTTATGCTATTAGCATCTGTATCTTGACAAGGAAACAAGGTCACTTCCTTCACCTACAGTAGAAAATAGGAACTGACCTTGTTCACAAGCTTACAAATCATCTTGTTACAGTCCCCAAATAAATTATCAAGAAACTGGAGGTCAAAGGCTGAAGGAACTCAATATTTGAAAGAAAATCACCCCCAACCATTATCATGTCCTTGAGGCAAAGGAAAATGAAGAAAATGCTTACACTTACCAATCACCCATTCAAAAAATGACTTCTCCAAAAGGGAAAAAATGACAGTTAAATTCTAACATATGCAAGATAAAACAAAGTTTCCGAACATACTGCACCAAATGTGTTTGTCCGAGGACGGAGGTGGGCAACAGTTCTCAGATATTCTCTACTTGCCTTCTTCTTTTGAATAGGAAAGGATGGATCAGTTTGACCAACCTGAAAGCGACAGACAGACATTAGATTCATAGAATATACACTTTACGTCTGCACCACCACAGCAGCAAAAGGTCTCCTCGGTTATCATTCATGAATTCAATCGACAAGCAGTATGGAATCATAGTAAATGAATCACTCAGATCCTTACTGTGTCAAGCTTCTCAACCTTTAGCTCCACCTTCTGTTTTGATCCTTGACTTTCTACCAAAACACCCTCAACCCAAACAGACGCACCAGTTGTGACAAAGCCAGATATTATCTGACATAGTGACATGTAACAAGACTTCAGCTCCCGGAATTCCTTTCAAATAATGACAAAGTATTGGATTATATAGTACCTGATCATAGCCTTGAACGTCAGAGTTGATCACACATTGCATATTAGAGAGACAAGAGCCATCATTGACCTATAAAAGCAAGAACCCAGTAACAATTTAGTAAACTATAGAACATTAGCATATGGCACCATAAAAAAGGGAACAGCATGTGCATGCAGATATATCGAAGGATATAATCCGATTCAAATCCCAAAACCAAGAAAAGTTAAGCATATGGTGAGGAAATAAAATCAGTGAGAGGTGCGACTTTCTTCACTCATTTTAGAGTGTAAATACACTTAGTGGAATCTGTAAAAATGTATAATCAGTAAAATGTCTTTTATAAATTTCCTATAGGGTATAATCTGTAAGTCATGTGCTTCACTGCTAACAGAGAGGGGTAGAGAAAGCGAGCGTGTTGTGGGGGACTTTCTCCTTTGGAGGAGAATGGCACAGGCGGTGGACGAATGGTACAAGCAGTTCCCCAAATCCTGTCCACCATACTGCATCCCCAAACCTATCTAGCCTACTCCCTAACATAGTCAAATAAACAAGAAAACAAGAACATAAACAATGCAAACAGAGGATACAGCAAAAGGAAAAGAAAAGCAAACAGAGGATCCAGTTCAGAGACACGCAGACCTGTGGAACGAGAGAGGAGGAGAAGACCGTCGAGTGCGAGGGAGGAGGAG
>JAANDH010000218.1:79332-190579 GCA_011799765.1 Nymphaea thermarum | reverse complement strand
TTTACTCAAATGATATTTCAGACAAATTATTAAATGAAACAATTTGTTGTTTTCCTATTAGTTAAATGTTTTTGTTTTTAAATTTATGAATTATGTTTTATATATCAATACCTAAGACTTTTGGACAAATTGTATGATTATACAAAACAATTATTTAATTGGATTAAATAAGTATTTGATAATTTCATAAATAAAACATGTTTATGAGTTCAAACGTTTTTTCATATTAAATATATTTATTTGTGATTAATTTTCATATTTTAAAAAATACCCATTTTGCTGAAATTTATTAATTGAAGTTTTCTTTATCATTTTCAATTAAATAAATACATTATTTAAGATATCATGTTTTAGTTGATGTCTTACCTATAATAGTTTGTTTGTTTACACAAAAATATTTACATTAAGTTAAATGATGTATATAGTAACTATTTTATTGTTATTATATGCGACTTTATAAAAGTCATTATCTCTTAATCAAATTATACCTTAAATAAAATTTATATTTGTGTTATATCATAACTTTAAGTTGGATCACTTGGTTAGATCTTTTGACCAACCATTGGTAGGTCACAACATCAAAACCATGGGTCACAACGGTTGGTCACAACATCATAACCATGGGTCACCAACGGATGTCAAATTCCTAACCATGCGTTTCAGATCGAATATCCGATCCGTTGACATCCCTAATCTCAAGTTGGGAAGCATTGAGTATTTAATTGTTGAAGACCTTGCTGCTTTAGTAAGCAAAGTTAGTTTATGATTTTATTTTTTAAATACTATGGATTGAACTAGTTAGTCATGGGATGTCAACGGATCAGATATACCTTTTATCATACCTAATTTTTCAGATATTCATATACTCGGATTCCGATTAAGATTTAAATTCGGATGAAATTTTTTTATACCATATTCGAATCCGACTTTAAAATCTACATCTGAATCCAATTTTTAAGTTATACTTGAATATGATCCAAATTCGAATTTTAAGTTATATCCGAATTCGATCTGAATCCTATTTTTAAGTTATACCTGAATTTGATCTGAACCAGAATTTTAAGTTATATCCGAATCTGATCCGAATCCGATTTTTAAGTTATACCTGAATCCAATCTGAATCCGAATTGTAAGTTATATTTGAATCCGATCCAAATCCAACTTTTAAGTTATACCATTAATGAAGGAGTAGTTGTGGAGTGCAAATGAAAACCGAACAAATCAAAATTGGAAATTATGTACATAGAAATAAAAGACCAAACAAGCTAGTCAAGTTACGGACTTCAATTCCAATTCTTAGCATTTTCTTAAGCCCGATCTGAGATAGGAATAGAATTGGTTGAAGTTGGTACTCTACGTTCAAGATTTGCACCTTCAAGGTTGGCATTAGTCAGATCGATCAGCAGTCTGAAAAGCAGAAAAGAAACACCAAACAAGCCAAATTAGCAAAGCACAATCATTAGAGTTCAGCAAGTACTCTCCAGTTGTAGCTATGGAAACAAGACTACAATACATATATTAATGATTTAATGATTTTAAATGAAGATGTCTATTAAAAGTAGCCACACTAAGAAATGTTTTATGTCATTACACAGGATAGCAATAAATGAGCTAAAACATATGTATATTTATTTAAATTTCTTTAAAGAAATACTTGAAAAAGAAAATCTAGTGAGAATTTCATCAAGTTCCAAATATGCTATACAAGGAAAATAAATCTCACATTGACTAAAGCATGTATCATGATTAATTAGATGGTAGTGAAGTTTTTAAGGCAAATGATGAACACTAAAAATATAGTTAGGTCTTTCACCTAACAAACACACGCAAACCAATCCCCATATTCTGTAAATAACAAAGAAATTGCATTTGTGAACTTATTTATTCAACTTTTAATTCATTCTATTGCCTGCACCAAAAAGCAAGACTGAAGGAATCGAATCTGCAAATTGGGAAGGCCTAACTATATTTTCAGTGTTACATTAAGAGAAAAACCATGTCATCTGCTCCATTGGGAAGTGCAAACCCTGACTATGTATGTTCTGATACAATTTGAATGCTTACATTAAGAAAAAACTATGTCATCTGATTCATTCTTGTGATTAAGAGCGATCACCACGTTGCTTTTGCATAGGCATTCTCCAATCCATTTTTCAAAGTTTCTGAACCTTCTTGGATAGTCATTGCCAACATACAAACAAATTGCAGTCATCTAAATTGGGAAGAATATGCACAATTCTGTGGTCTCCATTGGATCAGCAGTTTTCGCTATTTACATTTTCATGAATGATAAGGAAAAAGGCACGGCTGAACAGACCTTGATAGTAAGACATGATAAGTACGAAATAGAAGCACAAACATGTTAATTCAGTGAGCTTGTATAAATTAGGGTGTTATCAGATCATGTAATATTCACTACAACTAACAGTCCTTTGGCTACAGTTGATGCCCACCATTGCTAAGGACTTTGCAGTTCGGATCCAGAAATCCAGAAATTCGAAGTTTAATTTTATTTTGCACTAACATTTCTCAATCAAAGGTTTGAGAAGGGGAGAGAGAAGGGGAGCTCGAGAGGGAATGCAGAGAGGGATTAAGTAGATCGACAAGCTGCAGGAAAACCATCTAAGAGAGAGAGAGAGAAAGTCATCATCGGCAGTGGCGGAGCAAGAGAGAAGGGGCGCGAGAGAGAGGGTAGGGCCAGAAAGAGGGGCGCTTGGGTCAAACTAAAATTTTTCAAATTTTTACATTAATATTTTTTTTTTGCCCGTGGGCTGGGGTAGGGCCATGGCCCAGGCGGCCCCCCTCCCTCCGCCACTGAATTCATCGGAGCCGCTCTTCGGTCATCGGTCATCGGTCAACTTGGTGACTTTACATGCACACGCCATATGTAAAAGAGAAAAAACTATCCACACAAAGTTTCTGCAACGTTTCCCAATAAATCAAAATAGAGGCCAAGTGCAGAATCATAGTGTGTGGCTTTATGGCCGCCAGAGAATTCAGCACTGAATTCAGCACTGCTCTTTTGTCTTCTATTTTTTAAACCAACAGTCACCTTTGGACGTGTTGATCAGCCGGCCATCCATTCTCCACGCGTTGGACGTGGAAGATGAAGTTTGGAAGACTATTTTTTCACATATCCAATTCTTTCAAAACACTTTTTATGAGGCGTTGCATTCATTATAAATGACATTTTGAGTTTTGCCTTTTCAGTTGGGACTTTTTCTTTCAAATCACATAACTGACTTTTTTTTTTACTAGTATATTTGACTTTTATACTTTTTCTATAATAATTGTGCACATTGAACACTGATTGGTTTATTTTTAAATAATAACACATTTTAATTGAGTAAACTATTACTTGATGATGATCATTTGTTGTGAATTATTAAATTAGGTTACCCATATTAATTCTCATTAAAAAAGACATTGTTTAATGATTTTAACTCGTTTTATTGAGTTAATTAAAATATTTTTGTGTTACGTCCATAAAAAGAGTGTTCAATGATATATCATATAATTTATTCAATCGAATAATTTGTTATTTTTCTACTAGTTAAAGGTTTTTGTTTTCAAATTTGTGAATTATGTGTTATATATCAAATACCTAAGACTTTTGGATAAATTATATAATTTACAAAATAAGTTACTTGATTGATTAAATAAGTAATTATATTATTACATAAGAATTTATTTGATAAATAATTTTTTTTATGATTTCAGCAGTTTTTTCATATTAAATATATTTATTTGAGATTATACATAGTGAAGAAGCTTTCAACTTAAAATGAATATCATAATGTGTTAAAGATTTTCTATTTATTATAAAACATACTTTCTTTTAAGTTGGTTTTAACAAAGTATATTTTTTGCTATCAATTTTTTTTTTCATAAGTGACATACATGTCAATAGTTTTTTTTTTTACTCTTTTTATTTTTTAAATATATAATATAGCTATTCTTTGAACCAATTTGACATAACAGTGCATTAAAATTTATAGCTTTAAAATGTGTCTTTTTCATATTTTTTAAAATTCTCATTTTTTAAAAATTTTTATTGAAGTTTTATTTATTATTTTCAATTAAATAAATATATTTTGCTAAAATACACAGTGAAGAAGCTTTCATACTTTCTTCATAATAATTGTACATATTGAACATTAATTGGTTTATTTTTAACTAATAACATATTTTAATTGAGTAAACTATTATTTCATGATGATAACTTAATGTGAATTATTAAATCATGTGACCCATATTATTTTTCATTAAAAATACATTATTTAATTAATTTTTTCTCATTTTATGGAGTTACACCTGTAAAAAGAGTGTTCAATAATATATGAGATAATTTATTAATCCTCTTACCTTTATTACAATAATTATTTTTTTATATAAAACTGTATGATTACTCTAATGATATATATAAGATAGTTTATTAAATCGAACAATTTATTGTTTTCCTACTAGTTAAATTTTGTTTTCAAATTTGTGAATGATGTGTTATATATCAAATACCTAAGACTTTTAGACATATTATATGATTATACAAAATTATTTATCTGTTTGATTAAATAAATAATTGATAATTTGATAAATAAAACTTTTTTATGAGTTCAAAAAATTTTCATATTAAATATATCTATTTGAGATTAATTTTCATATTTTTAAAAATACTCATTTTATTGAAATTTCTTGACAAATTTTTTTATTATTATTTTTAATTAAATAAATACATTATTTAAGATTTCATGTTTAGTTGATGCCATAACTACAACGGTTTGCTTGTTTATACAAAAACTTTTAATTAAATACAATATTAATTATTTATTAATTAGTTTTATATGATATAATTTTAAATACTTTAAGTTAAATAGTGTACATAGTAACTATATGACTATTATTATATGCAACTTCATAAAAAATCATTAGCTCTTAATCAGATCATACCTTCGTATACAATTTGTTTTTTTCTTATGTCATAACTTGAAGTTTGTGTGTTTGGTTAGACTTTTTGTCCAACCATTCATAGGCCCCAACCAGGACACCAACTCAAGCTCTCAGGTTCGGATTTGCATGTCAACACTTACGTTTCGGATCGGATATCAACTCACGGTTCGGATTCATATATCAAGTTGTAATTTGGATTCAGATATCAACTCAGGATTCAGATATACTTGTTAAGATGGTTAAGTATTCGATCGGATGTTATTTCTTAAATTCGAATCCTACCCAATTTTCTTATTTGGATGTTAAATTGCTTACTATATCTGATTTTTAAAGGCAATTCAGATGGATATCCCATCCGTTGACATCCTTAGTCATGATTTCTTTGTTTATAATTAAATATTTCATTTCTCTCTCTTCTCACAAACCCTGCTCTTTCTCTCCTCATTGTTTACGACTTACCATTTATGTTTTCCATTATCACATTGGTATTTACTTCACTTCAGTCATTAAATGAAATATTACTTCTCAACATGCTCAGCTGGCTGGTACGTTATGCAAGGCCCTCCAAACAGGCAAAGAGTAGTGAGAAATGTGCAAACGGGTAAAATCTGAAAGTTACCAAATGCTTGCCTGGAGATGTCAATGACAGAATTAGAGGGAATCAAGTGTCCATCCTCTCGCTTCCTCCTTTTAGCAAAAGCAATCCAAAGAAAAGCAGCAAAAAAGAGTACAACAATAATTACAACAACAGAGCCAATATTGTAAAAGGCGTATCGTATACTGTATCGGTCTGACTTTAAAATACCTTATATCGTAAAATATCGTAACATATTGTATTCTTTAAAAAAAATAAGCAGAAAAAATATAAAAAATTCTTAAAAAATAATAAAAAATAAGTAAAAATTACCGCATCGTACTGATATCGTAACGTATCGCAATGTATCGTATGATACGGTGCCTGTATCGTAACCATACGATACAAGTGGTGTATCGTGTCGCATTTTTAAAACGCGACGATACGTATCGTACGATACGTACAACACTGATGCCAGCAATTGCTCCCACAGCAAGACATAGAAGAAGATCACATCATGATAAGTTAAAAACAAGTACTTAGTAGAAGGATATATTATGTAAAATAAAAATAAAATCACAAATGAAGAGAAGGGACAAAAGAGACCTTCTTATCAAAACAAATAATCAAACATACAAGAATTACATCACGCATGCAAGAACCAACAGTTTGTCAATGCAAGATTGAACAACAGGGGACAAAAACAGAGGCAAGTTCCATTCAGATAGAGGGAGATACAAAAAAACTGTGATACATTTAAGGTGTGCATCTTATTTACTTAACAGTGAGATGCTAAATCCAAACATATCGTGTAGTACAAAGGACTTAGTATAAGACTTTCTCCTTTATTAAAAACCTAGTTCTGCTAAATAGCAGTTATCCATAAATTCCAGAAGAATCAAACGCCCTCTTGAGAATTCTCATGGTTGCCTCCTAACAAAAAATATTATTTTATTTTAAAATATAATTTATATTAAAAAATATTTTATAATTAAAAGATATTTTTTATTGGGGCCGGGCCAGGACCAATACCCGAATATCTACCAACGTTTGTTAAAACAGAGTGCTGATTCGATTCAAGTTGGTGAAAAAACCAATTCAATCTAGTAGCACATATCATTTTCAACTACTATTAACAATTTAAGATTTTTTTTTTGTTTTCCAGTGATTTAAAATATGTCATTTAAATTATCTTTTTCGCATATTCACAATTTCAAGCGAGTGGAGTTCCCTACCACTTAGAAGAAGGCCGAAGCGGCCTCCCCTCAACCTTTCATTCCCCAAAGATATAGGCGTGGTGCTTTAGGGTGCCATCCTCTCCAAGCTTCAGCCTAAGTGTCGGTAAAAGTCCTTCTTAGGAGCGCAAAAAGTTAAGCTCCCAAGATTCAAAAAGTTAAGAACCCCACAATTATTTAGACACATTAGGGAACCAACTGATTCAATTTAGTCGGGGCAGCTTTACCCAAAGCGGTTTTTACTACATTGACGTGTTTCATTCTTGCCTAGATGCTCATTCATCTATTATGTGGGGAGAGTTTCCTTGTTGGGACTTTGGAAATATAAACTTCATTTGATTGTAATTGGAAATTCGTTTCTGCTCTTTTGAGAAACAAGTTTTGAATAACCCAACTCAAAACTTTTAATTATCTTTGAAACTATTATTGCAGTTATTTTAAGTGGCGTTTGATGGTGTGGAATTTTGATTCAATAATGAAAATTCCTGAATCACAATGTCTCCTCAAACCACAATAGAATCAAATTTCAAGGTTTTAGTTTCTTAGTTTCAAAAACAAAATACTTCATTTGTTTAATAGCATTGTTCAAGCAAGTTTGGAGAAGCAGCATAGAACCTAGGGGTAGGCATCCAGCCAGGCCGGCCCGACGGGCCCGATATTTGAGTACCAGGGTTGGGTCCGGTTAAAAAAATATTTTTTAATTATAAAACAATTTTTTAATATATATTATTAAATTAAAAAATAAAAAATATTTTTTTAATATTACCGGGCCGGTTCGAGACCTCATCTTCTGCCCGTAACTCTTTACCTTTTAGACTCCTCTTACCGTCTACTGCCCATACTAACTGATCCCTCTCCTCTGTGAGGATAAGCCTCTCTAGGGTACCACCTAATAGGGTTCATGTTAGTGTACTTAATTTTAGCTTGGGAAACAGATAGGCCTCTCTCTTGGTGCTTAATTTTAGCTTGGGAAACAGATAGGCCTCTCTCTTGGTGCAAAGAGCTGAACTCTTCTTCATTTAGCACATTCAATAGAATATTATTTCCTTCCTTTTAGTGATTTTAGAAACTACCCTCAAATTCTACGTTGGCGGTAATTTAGGTAAGCTTTCAAACATTTTTGGAAAACGGTCGATAGACAATGCGCCAAAAAATCGTAAATATATATAAGATTAGTAAGTATGCAGGAGTTGACAACTTCGGCTCGTGCAGCACAAGAAGAATTATATGTCATCAGCCTTAAAACCATAAAAAAAAGCGCAAGATAATTTGAAAAGCAAAGCGCATAAAGAAAGCATAATGTAAATAAAAAAAATCCCAATGTATTTCTCTTGAAAAGCTTGTGCATCACGAGATAGGTAAAAAAAAAAAAAAATAATGTCAATTTGCATACATAAAGTTGGCCCAAGCCACATATAAGACTTCAAATGCCGACCATCCAAAACACAAAATCCCTAACATGACACTTAGATTGATGGGAAGGTATTTCCTTACAAATGAATAAGCATATGCAAAGACTCAACGTAAGTAAAGGAAGTGCATAGCAAAACAAAAAACTATACAAACTCTAAACATAAAAAAACAAAGTAAGTGATATTATGAAAACAAAACTCAACTCAGCCCTTAGGGTAATAATAGTTGGCCGGATTCGGAGTTTGGAAACAACTTATCGCCATTTGAATCCCGTGGATGCTATCCTCCTAAATGATAGGAAGGAAAGCACAGTACCAAAAACAAACCACACTACCTTTTCGCTATGGACCAATACAACTATAGAACTTAAGAACAAGAAATGAGACAATTTCATCTTTTTTTTTTTCGTGACCGTGGATTATGACACTTTGGCTTACTCTCATAACAAATGTTTACTCTATTAGGAAGTACCACAGGTTGCACCTAGCTAGTGGCAGAGCCATGGGCTGGGGTGTGCATTTGTTCCATCAGTCCATATAAATTGTCATATTTACATATTAGTGTCTTGATAATTTTTACTTATGTATTGATGCCCTTAAAGTTTCAAAATTCAACTATTAATTTAAGTAGAAAATTTTGACTCCACCGCTGCACCTTACGCTAATGAGTACTAGTTATTAAATCGACCTTAATTTTATATGAGAACTATTTGTTTAGATTTTTGAAGCGAAGTTTATTTTTACCACATGTTTTATGTTAAGCCTTAACATGAAAAATAGTATGTTAGAGGTTAAAATGACAAAAATACCCTTTTGAAAAACTGATGAAAATAAAATATAAAAATAACGGCTTTTATTAAAAAAGAAAAAAAAATGGCACCCATGGTGGAAAGGTGAAACACAGACTATTAAGGGTGGGCGCCGGGCAGCCCGGCACGGGCGTAGGTCTAGGCCGAAAAAACCCAACATACTTATTATGAAAAGAGTTTTGGCCTTGATAAAAAAATTATTGTATATAAAAAAAAAATTATATAGTCGGGCCGGCCCCGCCCTATGCCTGAGGTTACATGTTGGCTGGCTGCCTGACACATAAAATGACCATCAAATTTAGAGTCTCCGTTCGGCAGTTATTTTAGCAAATGAGGTACTTATTGAAAAATATGAAAAAAATGATATAATCGGACCGGGCCGAGCTGGCCCTATGCCTGAAGTTACATGTTGGCTGCCTGACACAGAAAATGGCCATCAAATTCAGAGTCTCCGTTCGGCAGTTATTTTAGCAAATGAGGTACTTCGTGGAAAATATGAAAAAAATGAAACAACGTACGTATTATGAGAAGAGTTCTGGCCTTGATTGAAAACTTTGATTTTCAGACTTCTGCTTAATGTTTGAGCCTTTGAGGGAAAAGCTTTTCAATTATCGGTATTCTAAGTATGTATCATTGTTGTTCTGTTTCGTCCGATACTTTCCCACCGCCTCTCTTTCTCTCTCCCGCTCTCTCTGTCCGTGTCTGATATCTCCGGAACGATTTCGGCAATCTTTCGGCCTCCGGTGAAGCTCCACCGTGGCTTTGAATAATCACGGGTAAGATATTCTTTTCTTCGCGTTTTTGTTGTTGTTTTACCATATTCGGCGATCAAGAGACGATAACGGGGTCAGCTTGTCTGAAGTCTGCGGGCGATTATTCCTCTGTTTCAGTCGGTGCACTATAAGATTTTTTACTATAATCAACTATGCGTTTTTTGCTTTGAGCTTGATTAATCTGTCTTTTCGTATGCTTTTTGATGAGTTCTCTTTGTTCATTTTTCTGATAGAGAGGTTTCTCCTTTTCTTTTTCCTCCTTTTCTTTTTCTGGCTTAATTAGTGTTCTTGTGATTTAATTGATGGAAAATCATGAACTCTTGCTTCTTCCTCATTCACGTGGAAAAGTTGAGTGCTGATCGTCGGTTTAAATGTTGCTATTATGTGTCATTTTCAATTTGGAATTTGCTATTAGAAGTCCTCGGGTTTTCGTAGGTGTGATTTCTTGTGCACTTGGAAAACGTTTTAATACGTGGCTGCCATATGGTTTGGAACTCATTTCCTAGGAAATGAAATATCCGGATTGTATCTATCAGGACTTTTGTTCTATAGCGAATTGAACTTCAAAAATACGAGGAAAACTGATTTTCTGGTGTTGGTTACTTCACTTACACCCATATTCCATATTTTGGAAACCAGGAAATGTGGAAAACTCATAAGGTTCCTGAAGTACGATCACTCATGAGAATATTGCGATGCTGCATCATCTGAAGTGTTTCTCTGAAAAAGAAAATATTAGTCGTTAGCTTGACTCGTGGTTTGCAAATGTTGTTCGTTAATATTTGTTGGCGAGGGTTCTCTTGGAATCTTTTATTTTTTCTTATTTAGAAAACCTAAAAACTTAATCTTATTTTTTTTAAATATAAATATATAACTCTTGATTTTCTAAAAAATATCGATAAAGATACATAAATAGTTTTAAATGTCTGAAAGAAACAAAAAATGCAAAACACACTTAAACTACGTATAAAAAGATTTAAAAAGGGGGGAATCGTAGCCACCCACCCCTCCCAACCTTCCTAAAAGTAAAAGGAAAAATGCAGTTTTTACACTTTTTCTTTAATTTTTTTGACATTAATATTAACATGGATTAAAGTTTAAACTTAAACTAAATTATTTATCATCATTTTTGACATCATTAAAACATTACTTTTATCATTTTAACTGGTTATTTTTTTTATATCTTCTAATTAGTTTCTCATTTTTTATTTCTTATGATTTATTTTCATATATACGAAATTTTCCTTAGAAAAGCAACTTTGCGGAAAATGCCCGAGAAAAACCTTCTGTGAAAAACTCAAGAATGGCATTTGTGGCTGTTGAAAGAATATCATTATAGTTGTTTAATTGATGATACTTAAGTATTGCAATATTTTCCCCCAAAACTGTTTTTTTAAGATAATACTGTGACATTGTTAAAATACCAACAATA
The DNA here is from genome assembly GCA_011799765.1 of Nymphaea thermarum. Classification (NCBI taxonomy): domain Eukaryota; kingdom Viridiplantae; phylum Streptophyta; class Magnoliopsida; order Nymphaeales; family Nymphaeaceae; genus Nymphaea; species Nymphaea thermarum. Next base: position 179,397 of record JAANDH010000218.1, on the reverse strand, counting down.
GTTTTATCTTTTTTTTTTTTTACTTCGTAAAAAACTTCTAAAGTGAACAACCTGTGAGCTATGTAATCTATTTTCTCATGCTTAAATTCTGATGTTGTTATTACTTCAGAGTTTTTGTGCAGCTTGGATGTGCTGATCTTCACTATTCAATAAATATGATTAGATGACTCACATATATACATATTTGAAATAGCTTTTGAAAGAAGATAGCGGACAATTACCTTTTCAAGTGAACCTCCTTTTTAGTTAATAAATTAGTGCATATTGGGAAACTCATTTTTAATTAGTAGTCTAGAATTAGCCAATTGAAATTAATGCATATATATATGTGTGTGTGTATATATATATATATATATATATATATATATATATATATATATATATATATATATATATATATATATATATATATATATATGTATGTATGTATATATGTATACACACATTGGTACTTCTCGACCTTTTATTTGCCAGGTTCTTTTCGGCTCTTAGTAGGGAAGTTCGTTTTTCTCCACAAAATAAAGAAGTAACCAGATTCATCTTAAACTAATATATATATATATATATATATATATATATATATATATATATATATATATATATATATATATATATATATATAATGATAGAATATTAAATTAACATGTTTGTACTTTATATAAAATGAAATTGGTGATATTTTCAAGATATCATCATTAATCCTTTTGGGTGTCATTTACACAATATTTTGAAATTAACACCAGTATTTATGACTGTGTATGTGTATATATATATATATATATATTCTTGGAGCCCTAGTCATTATTGTGGGAATTTAAATATTCTTCTATCTTGTTATTTTTGCTTATGCCAGAATGAATGCTATAAAGAAAATTATTCTATTTCTTTAGAATAAAAAATAAGGTCCTAAGAAAATTTTGAGGAGCACAAAAAGGGCATGTTAAATGCACACACAAAAAAAAGACATTGTCATATTCTGAAGGTATAGCTAGTTATTATAACTTATATCATCATCAATCATTTCGTTGAGTTTAGCTGTTTATCACTAATGGGGTTTTCTGATGCACAAACACTATCTGCTTGTTAGCTTTGTCGATACAAATCAAATTAGGGAATTTGCCAAAATCAAAACATTTCACTTGCTAAAAAAATACCTTCTTTGCAATAGGGCTCTCACCAAGATTCAGATCCAGAATTGTCTGAGTGCATGGACAAACGGAATCATCAGCGCGAAGAGATGGTTGATGTGCTTCCAGCAGATAAACGAGTCTGTTCTACTTCAGAGTACAAGTCTGATTCTTCAAAATTACTTGCTCCAGCAGACATTATGTCCAAAAATTCTGGACCTGAACATTTACAGCTGGATATGGAAACTTCCAGTTCTCTTTCTGAATGGGACAGAGAGGATGATTCATCTCAGGGCGAAATGGTTGAGAATTCTTTATCATATAACCAGCCAGACCTAACAAATGATGCTGCTCCTAGCCGCTCTGATGATCTCAGTTACAGTGCAACGTCCAGAAATAGAGGTTACGTGGATGCACGCGAGCATTATGATCCTAATAGCTCTTCTCTTTTTGGTCCAAGGAAAGGTCATTTGAAGAAGATTTGTTCCAGTTTGAAGCTTGTCTCTTCACTGGATATTCAGCTTTCCAACCTAACTGAGCTATGTGATGTTCTATCATTATGCACAGAAGACTCAATTAGCTTTTCTTGCACTGAGTCATTGGTTCCTACTCTTATTGGCTTGGCAAAGCATGACAACCCAGAAATAATGCTTTTAGCAATCAGAGCATTTACCCACATTTGCAATATTATGCCATTATCTTCTCTGTTTATCTCTCGTCATGATGTTGTTCCCGCACTCTGTGCACGCTTAATGGTGATTGAATATATCGATGTTGCAGAGCAGGTTGGTTTTGTACGAAACATGACTGGGGCTGTTGGGAGAGCACTACATGTTCATATCTCCTGTCATTGTTGTTTCTTATTTGGTTGTTTTCCGTGTGTGCAGTGTTTGCAAGCACTTGAGAAGATATCCCATGATCACGCAGTTGTTTGCCTTCGTAATGGTGCAATCATGGCTGCGCTCATGTATATTGACTTTTTCCCTACCACAGTTCAGGTAGTATGGCACATCACAGCTGTACATATTAGCTATTCTGTTTTGCCCATTTTAACATTTAATACCAGTAAGCATAAAACTACCTTCATAATCAGTTATGGGTTATAAAGGGAAAATTAAATTTTATGTTTATCTAGGAGTTATTTTAACTATATTTGTGATGCAGCATTGTTTTGTTTGTTATGGATTCTCCTTAAATTTTTTTTTTTTTTTGCATATTGCACTTAATGATAATTATGTATGAAGGTTTTGAGATGGTAAAGCATATTTTTTTTTAGAAGAATAGATGGAAAGGGCTTATGATTTCAGATTGTCAAATTTCTGTCTCGCCCTCTTGCTACTGTCCAATCATAATCAGTATTAGCTTATTGAACATACTACATAGTACACAGATAGGACTACATGTGTGATTGACAAACTGAAATGATGCTTGTTATAGACTTCTCCAAGCCAATATGCTGCCTTTCTCCATAATGCCAAATAAACTGTTGGCTGTCAGTCTGTGCCGTTGGTCCGCATTGAGGATATCGATTGTGAACCACACTATTTGAAAAATAATTTTGAAGAAAGGGAATCTCCAAAATGGTTGTCGCGGAAGATCTTTCAGTTGCCTCACAAAGTTGGCAACAGATAGTCAATCTAAACCACAGTGATGCATTGGTTGTATTTTTAAAATAGCAGGATATAACGCCAGCAGATTGCACAGTATATTAGGGGTGGATTACCTCCTCCTGTAGGTTATGCTTCTCCATGCATTTTTTGGCATTAATAAAACTTTGTGTTACTTTTAGTGCAGTTGTTTGTTCCATTGGGTTGTGTTATTTGTATATTTAATAATTTGACCGCTTCTTGATTTAACTTTAGCTTCATTATTGAATCGTCAAGCCTTGCTTTTGGTAGTAAAAATTTTGCATGTCGGTAGACCAAAAAAAAAGTTCCCTCCATCTATGGGTTCCAAAAGTGGAAAATAGAAGAGGCAACTTTGATTGAGTCACAACTCACAAACTCCTTTGCTAGGAGTGATTGTGAGTTGCCCTTGCTTCCTAGGCACACTGACTCCGGCCAAGCTTGCCAACACATGTAGGGGGCTTTTGCCCTCAACACATACTTTTCTTCTTCTATTTTGGGTTGAGGGTGCTTGTCCTTAAGTAAGTTATTTGTTCCAATTATCACCTGCACAAGTTTTATGTCCTTGATTATGCTAAGTGCCAGCCATGCTGCTTTCACCAAGGGGTTAGGTTTCAGGTTTCCAATCAAGTAACATGGCCATTAGGGAATTTATTGTCTTGACATTACCAATTTCTTAAGCTGCTTTCCCACCTGTCTGTAGTTTCTAACTTCTGGGGTAGCTTTACTAAATCATACTTGGTCTTGGTCAGGAGTCTCCACCATTTAGTCGCTTGATATGAAATGAATGCCACTTTGAGCATTTTTTTCAAGGTCAAACACTTTAGTTTTTGGAGGTTGCATCAATTTTTTCTTTCCTGTTTTTGGAATCTCTCTGGAAAAGAAAGTTCTTCAATAGGTAAGAAGTAAGAACAAAATTTCCTTGTGCACATTTTAGAATTTCTCGGGGATAAGGAGTAGGGTAAGGTGTCAGGATAGTATGTTTTCTAAGATTATCTTCACTAGTTAATTGCAATTCGTTCTGGAAAGATATGCATCAAACAGGCCCAACACAGCTTAAGGGCGAAGAATTTTGCACTCAGAAATTGAAGCTGCCGAGGCCAATACTGGCTCCTCACTGTAAGTGTAGAAGAACATTATTAAAGCATGACACAACAGTTTATGTATTTTACTCAATATACTTATAAAGCATGAAGCTGAATGAGGGAGAAAGCATCTACTTATACACGAGAGTGGCTGATCAAGCAGTTGGAGCTAGCCAATAGCTAGTCCAACCTTAGGTCAAAGGTTAAAATTGAGTGTGAAAAAGATTGAAAAATAAAATGCAAGAAGTCAGAAAAAGATAAGAAAATACAAGAGAAAGAAAATATTGTTGATGATAATCCTTTATTATATATTATATATTTCCTTGAAAAAAGAGAAAAAGAGAAGGCAATCTGAGAGAGTCTCCCCTTCCGAGTGAAGTTCTCCTTTTTCTTGCCTTTCTTTTCAGTGTAACCAAGAAGTGAAAAAAGTGATTGCCTAGGAGATGATTGTTGGCCCCTACAAGCCATAGTGTATTAGGTGTTGTGTTGTTAAGTCAAACCCAACTATGTTAGATGTCATTTTAATCCTTCTCTTTTACATGTTTAGGGTAATTATATTGTTGTAAACATGCTTAGCTTCCAATTTTTTTTTTTTTTTTAACTTCTCTCTTTTTTCTACAAAAAAACTCAGGTTCCAATTGCTTCCTCATTCGCTTCATATACATATATATATGTATATATATATATATAATATTGGTTTATTTATTTTTGGGGTTTGGTGGGGTGGTTAATAATAACAGTGTAACACTAAATAATTGGTAGGGTTTCCTATGTTGCCGTTATATCTCAGCAGTTACTTTTCTTGACTTGTCTCTGCAGTTATTGTGTAACTTTACCAATTGCCATGGAAGTCTGAGCATCGTAGGTAGTTCCAACATCTAAGTTGTGTCAATGAGAAGTTTTAAATTTTTAATGTGATTGATTTTGAGCTCCTGGAGGGAAAAATATTGGGCACTGAGATCATCTTTGATAGATATATTTTATCCACAGTAGTCCTACATTGGGCTTTTCACCTCATGATTGTTTGGTGAAAGGAATCGAGAAACATAATTACACGGTTGATTGTGAGTCATGAGACATGAAACTTCTTTATGACCATGCATAATTTGTATCTTTAATTTTGTGATAATTGCATAATGATAAAAATTTTTGCTTCACATACCAGAGAGTTGCACTTTCTACTGTTGCAACCATATGCAAGAAGTTACCATCTGACAGCTTTTCGAGCATCAAAGATGCTGTTCCTATATTGTCTAACCTGCTTCATAATGAGGATCAAAAGGTCTCTCTCTCTCTCTCTCTCTCTCTCTCTCTCTCTCTCTCTCTCTGTGTGTGTGTGTGTGTGTGTGTGTGCATGTACAACTCGTTAATGTCCATCGTCTGAGAATTTGATATCTGGCCTTTATTGTTCAAATTACTGTATTTCTTTTGTTAGTGAAATAGTTACAAATATTGCTGATATCTTAAAAGTTAAAACTATCCTGATATTACCCCTATTATGAAACTAGTTGATAATATTAGACTATTAGTAAAATATTGCTATATGTGGATTTTTTTACACTATCCTGAGATATTTATAGTATTTTCCTGAGACTTAAAATTTCATTTTCTGATATTTTGGACATGCATTTTTTTATTATATTTTCAAATACTTTTTTTTATTTGTTTCTTAATGTAATTATGTGTTTGGAGGAAAAATTCTGGGGAACTTGTTATCACATAATTTTTCTTGGTCCGTCTAATTTTCAAGTTTTAAAACATCTGAGATTTTACCTGATGTTTAAAATAAACCACGTTTTGAAAAAAATCCTACAAAAATCATGCTACAAATTTCTGAAAAATATATTAGTATCTATTTTTGGTGAGCACCAGGCTTGAGGTTGTGCGAAACTAAATTTCATTGTAAGATTTCTCGTGTTTTTTTTTCCTTTTCATGTTCTTTATTACCAGGTGTCTGATGAGTATCCAGGAACAGTGAATTTGGTTGATGCCTTTTGCAGATTGTAGAGAGTGCTGTTACCTGCTTGGTGAATATCATCAGATGTTTTAGTAGCTCAAATGATATGTTAGATGAACTGTGCAAGCCTGGTTTACTCCAACAAGCAACAGATGCTATATCCATCAACAGTCAAATGGTGCTCAACCGGCAGGCTTTCACTGTAATCTCTGAGTGGTGTCTTTGTAACTGATAAGGATACACTATATTACCATTCCTAAACAACTATTTTAACCCATTCTTATGATTGTAGGGTCTTATTGGAATGCTTTCCATGGTTGCCTGTGGCTCAGTTGTTGCAGCAGAGGCTCTTCTGGACATGAACATTGTCTCTATCCTTAGAGATATTTTAAGCACTTGTAGATTCTCTTGTGGTGCAGTATATTCTCTTGCTGGTGATGTATACTCTGATCAGGTACAGGAAATCCGAATATTGACATACAATGTGACTTCTATGGAGTATGGAATGCTGAGTCAAGATTATTTTCTGTATGCGCCTCAATTTAGTTGTGGTGAATAATATGCTTAACATGTCATAAGATCGCTTCATAGCGAAGAGAATGTTTTGCAGAACATTCTTTCAAGACCTGTTCTGATTTTTTAATTTGTTGCTTGCATGTTCCTTTTTCGCTTTTATTGTGTTAATTGTAGGACCCGTTTACTTTTTATCTGGAGGACATCCTCAGATTTAATTTGCAAAGTATGGAAATGGAACTCAGGCTAGCAGTTCCTTAGACTCTCAAGGGGTCTTAAAAATAGTTTTTGAATGAACTGGTAATGCTTTTCTGTTGATATGCCCCACTTTTTGTGTGTCATATGAACTCGCCAAATAAGCTGCTGGCATTTGGTTAACTCAGGTGTGGCTATTAATTTTGGATGTTATACTCTGATTCAATAACAAAATTTTGACGGTTCATCTGATGTTTCCATATATATTTTCATGGTTATAGGTTTTTTCTTTAAATTCTAATTCCATTTTATTTTTACTTTTTGTTCATTTGCAGATATGTGCTGTTTTAAATTTGTTAAATGAGCTGCTTCCTCCACTGGAAGGTGAATCTACTCAGATGCTATGTTGCAAGGAAAATAAGTTAAAGGATCAACCTGGACTTCTTCTTCAGTATGGAATGGATATTCTTCCTGTCCTGATCCATGTCGGTTCTTATTTCAGTTTGATTTTTGACCAGTCTTTGATGTGGCTTTTTTGATGTGGTCTTATATTCCTGATTTATGTGTGTATGTTTCTGTCGTCATAGGTGGGTGGTTCTGGTGCAAATTTATCACTTTGCTATGCATCCCTCCTTGTCATGAACAAATTGGTGCATTATAGCACATCTGATATGCTTCAGGACATGCTTATCAACAAAAATATGTGTAGGTAAAAGGTTTTTTCCCTTTTTGTTTTATTGCTAGTGGAAGGAAAATCAATGGGGAAACCCATAAGTTTATGGTTTTGTGCTGGTAGCTTCTTGACAGGTGTTATTGCTCTGAAGGATCATCATGTGCTGATTCCTGTTCTACGGATAATTGATAACCTCATGCAAAAACTTCCTAAAGTTTATGTGCAATTGTTTGTGAAGGAGGGTGTTGTAGCTGCTGTTGACATGCTTCTTTTGCCAGAAGGCTGCCCGAACGAGAGGCATAAGGTTAACAAGCCTAATAGTTCTACTAAAAGAGCAACCTCAGTTCCGAAAACTGTCTCAAATGATGATAAGAAGTGTTTGTGTGCAAGTTTCAGTGCACATCATAGTCCATCAGCAAGAGGGATATGTAAACTTGATAAGGAAATGGTTTACACCTTAGCTAAACACATAAAGGAGACCTACTTTCCGTTGGAAGTGCAGATTTCTGGGGCTGGGCTAACAGAAAAACTTCAAAGGATGAAAGCCCTTTGTAAAAATTTATCTGAACAGTCTTTCTTAGATGACAGTGTCACTGATCACAAGCTCTATTTGAATGATATCTTGGAAAGGCTAATGGTTGAACTGAAAGAAGGGGATCCTTTGTCCACCTTCGAATTTATTGAAAGTGGAATAATAAAGTCTTTAACTGATTATTTGGGCTGTGGGAAGGATCTGAAAGAGAAAATAGTTGATCATAGTTTGCTGGATTATTTTGACACAGTTCAAAAGAGGTTTATTTCTTTTGCTCAGCTTGCTTTTGCCTCTACTACTGGCCAGTGGAGAGATCTGCCTTCAGCAGTTATTGTGGATAAACTGTTGAGTGCATTGTCCACACTTGAGAATCTCCCTGTTGTTCATGTTGATCATCCAAAGTCGAGAGGTTCTTATGCTGATATTCCTGGGCGATATACATCCTACCCTTGTTTGAAAGTATGTTTTATGAAAGACGTTGAGGATAAGTATTTTCATGAATATTCATCCAATGTTGTAGCAGTTGAACTGCTTGCCAGCATGGATGCAATTGAGGATTACTTATGGCCTCTCATTAGCAAAAATGGTCGTCCTTCTGAATCTATTAATCAGTATGTGCCGGACAAACAGAAAATTCACACACCAGCAACAGAAGATTGCTCAAATGTTTCTTCAGATTTATTAGGGCCCCAGGTTGGTGTACATTTGCTAACATGCATCTATCGTCTTAATTAGCCTATGTAATGGTTTAAGATACTCAGATGTAGGAAAGTGAACTGAGTGTTAGGTATCTAGTTTTGTGAATCTTTAATGTTGATTTTCTTATAGTATACTGAAGTATGTATCGTCTGAAGACAAATGAAGAGATTGTAAAATGTTTCATTGTGTATCAAAGAGAAATATAAGACATAAATAGGGAGGATGTTTTGAAAGACAACTGTTGGGAGTTTGATCTGTTATCTTATAGATATAATTTTTGATAAATATGTTCATGTGGCTTTCATCTGTTGCTAGTTTTGTTTTTATCTGTTGTTTCTAATCTTCATGTGTCCTTGAAACTATAGAGTTGTGTAAGTAAAACGCCATCAGTTTCATCAGAGACAACTCACACAATGGAATATGTATCTATGTCTGATAATGGTGTTGCTCTTCGACAGACAGTGGAAGCAGGTAAATTTCTGCAAATTACTCTTGGAATTTGTAAATTTTTGTTGATATATGTGATTCTGCAGCTTTTACGAAGCTTTTTTAGTTGTTAATGTGTTAACTTACATGGAACATTTCATTTCTTTTTGCTGGAAGGAACTGCTTCTGAATATGCCTCTCGTAGTAAAGAATGTGCAGCAAATACAAGAGATTCTACTGTGTTTGACAAGGAATATGCACCTTCAAAATTGGATTTCTTCTTTCAAGGAAAGCTTCTTGATAGCTCTGTAACTCTGTATCAAGCAATTCTCGAGCAATTGATGCAAGAAAATGCTTTGAGCAGCACAAGGTTGTGGAATGAAGTATTTCATATTTCTTTCAAAAGGTCCTCACAATCAGAAACAAGGAATTGTGGACAGAAATTGATTCATGTATCGACAAATTGGATCCAGAGGGGTGTCCCTTCAATCAGAAAGTCGAAAATGGAATTTCCTGCTGAGTTTGGGATGTCTGACCCTATATGCGATGTATTGCTCTTGCTCCAAACAATGGAACGTCTCAATAGATCTTCATTCCACTTGATGTCATATGAAAGGGAAGAGTCCTTTTCTGAAGGGAATTTAGGCACTTTTGATGCTTTCGAAGTTATTACTCCTGCTATTCCACTAAGTGAGTTTGTCAGCAACAAGTTAACAGAAAAGCTGGAACAGCAGATGCATGATCCTTTTTGTGTACATAGCAGGTGTCTACCCTCTTGGTGTAATCAGCTGGTGTCTGAGTTCCCGTTCTTGTTTTCTTTTGAAGCAAGAAGGAAGTATTTTCAGTTGTGTTTGTCAGGTTTCTTAAGAAGCAAGTGCAGAAGTTTATCGCAGCATGGGGGTACTAATAATGCTAGTATCTCAAATGAGAGACCACATGCCAGTACTGTTCCAAAGAAAAAGTTCCAGGTTCAACGTGATTGTATATTAGATTCTGCTTCGAAGATGATGAATAGGCATGCTCGTGATGAGGCTATCCTTGAAGTAGAATTTGCTGGTGAGGTTGGCACAGGTCTAGGTCCAACGTTGGAGTTCTATATACTGGTCAGTCATGAATTTCAGAAAACCAGTATAAGTATGTGGAGAGGAACCAATTACAATTGGTCACCTACTAATAGAGAAGGCTTTGAAGTTGAGGATTTTCTATCCCCTCCCCATGGGTTATTTCCTCGTCCTTGGTCATTAGATGCCTCACACAGTACAGGTTTTTCTGAAGTGGAAAAAAGGTTTCTCCTTCTGGGCCAGGTAGTAGCCAGGACACTTCAAGATGGGCGGATGCTGGATCTTCCTTTTTCAAAAGCATTCCTCAGACTTGTCCTTGGCCAGGTTGTCAATGTTGTAGTTGTCAATCCTGTATGTTCTAATGTTGGGTAATACATGTTAGCTGATTTTCTGTGTTCTTTCAGGATCTTGATCTGTATGACATAAAGTCATTTGATCCTGAACTGGGAAAAGCTCTGGACGAGCTCCAGGCTATTGTTGGTCGGAAGAAATTTTTAGATACTGTTGGAAGCGGGCATGAAGTGACAGCTGATTTGCTGCTAGGGGGTTCTAAAATTGTGGATCTATGTCTTGATTTTACTTTGCCAGGATATCCTGATTATGTCCTTAAAGCAGGAGCAGAGCATGAGTTGGTAATATGTTCACCACATACGCTGTTCTTTTAGTTCTGCGGTGGTTTTTAATAAGTTGTGGCTCCGCAGGTAAGTCTTGACTGCTTGGGAGAATATGTTTCACTGGTTGTTGATGCAACGGTGAAGAGTGGGATTGGGAGACAGGTGGAAGCTTTTAAATCAGGATTTAACGAGGTTTTTTTTCTTGTTTCCCGTTCTTGCCCACTTATCGCATGTACCCTTTTGCTTAGCATGTATGTGTTATTTCAATGTGACATGATTCTTGGAGATATCAAAGGCAATTGTCACAAATGTCTCCCAGGTTTTTATCTTTTTATTGGTGACCTTTTCTCAGGTACTAACTGGAAAGTTTGTTTTTCTTGAGTCCTTGACAAAATCTTGGGAATTCAAAAAATATACTAATGATGGCACGTGCATTTGTTTACTAATTTCCTTAGAAAAATACCAAAAAGATTGTTTTTTAATTTTAAGAAAATTCTGTAATAACTTCTCGTTTGATAAAATACATTAATTTGCTTGTTAATTACAGCTGGAATTATGGTTCATATACTATTACATTTTGAACATTTATATTATTTTATGTTACATATATGTGTCTGTCTGATTTTGTTATATATATATGTGTGTATGTGTATAATTATTTGTTATATTCTTAGATTTGTCAGCTTGTAAATCCTATTTGTACATTGGGTTTTTACAATTTCTTTTCTTCATCTCTATAGTTCTGGAGATTCCAAGTATATTAGGATGGTTTTATTCAACGAAAATAATTTTAGGTGGCTGAAAGGCACCCTAAAGTTCGAAATGTCATAATGCAAGACCCTGTCTGAGCGTGTGTGTGTGTATACTGCCTTTTTATGTTTGTTAGAGTTATGACAGAAGACAGTTTTATGACCGATAATGTTGACATAGAAGTGATTGTGATGAGGACTATCTTTCATTTTTTACTCATAAATAAATTGTATTTGTAATTTTAAACTTTTAGGTTTTAGAAATTAACCTTAGACATTTAATAGTTGGCGTTTAGTAAATTAGAAGATTCCGCATGGTCTATAACATTGCAGTGATGTTAAATTCTACTTTATTAAATTTGTTCTTTCAAACGGTTAATTATGTTTGTTATCATGTTATGGATGTTCAACGTGTTGGTTTATCATGCATTTTAATTGTTTGTTGTTATAAGGTGATAATCATAGGTTTTTCATTCAAAAATACTTTTGTTTCATTGACAATTTTAAAAGTTAATATTATATTTATTACTTTACCTGCCTTTGGATGCTTAATACACCTTGTCCCACCTATATACTGTATCCACCACTTTTGACAATTTAGTTGAAACATTTCTTCTCATTGCACATTTAATTTTGGGTCAGAGACGGAGTAAGATACGAGCTCTGTGTTAGCTTTAGAGTTCAGGTCTAACTAGAAATTAATGGACAAAGCGATGTTATGTAATTTGAGATCAGCTCCCGTTGAGATGAGAACTGTTTCTGCTCTTTTGCTTTTGGGAATCCAGATTGTAGAAAGTCTTTCAGCTAATCCATCTCATTTCTTATCAAAAGGAGAGACTAACCTAGTATAGTGGTTGGAAGAACTGGCCAATCGGAATCAAAGATTGACTCCCTGGTGGTGCCAAGCTACAAGGATATAAGATATGAATCTGCCAATGTTTTTAGTAGTGTTTGCTCTTTGTTGAAAACTAAGAACTTCTTAGTCAGATGTTCCCATTTATAACCAGCATATTATCATGATTTAAGTGGTTTCTTTACAATCCAGTTTTCCTTTTTTGGCAGGTCTTCCCAATACATTATCTTCAGATTTTCACAGAGGATGAGCTTGATCGCATGCTTTGTGGGGAACAAGAGGCTTGGGTGGTATGTTGGAAATTACAGCCTTCTGCCCCATTTAGTATCTGTCTATTGTGTTACTGTTAATTCGAAGTATGATTGTCATTCTTGCAGTCTGAAGCCTTCCTGGATCACGTCAAATTTGATCATGGCTACACATCCAGCAGTCTTCCTGTCATCCATGTACGTCTCTGTAAACTTGGCACTTAATGCAGATTCTGGCCAAAATAGATTGTTGAAATATGTACTTAATAAATTCTGTCCCAGTTCCTTGAGATTGTCAGAGAGTTTAAGCATGAGGAGCGAAGTGCTTTCCTGCAATTTGTGACTGGTGCACCTCGACTCCCTCCTGGTGGTCTAGCTGCATTGAACCCGAAACTAACGGTTGTCCGTAAGGTGTGCCAATTAACTGACTCTTTTGTGCTAGATGTTGCATATGTCTGTAGGAACATGCATTTCTTAACGGTTCTTCTCATGTAGAATTCTGGAAGCAATGCTGATTGGGATTTGCCTAGTGTGATGACATGTGCAAACTATCTGAAGCTTCCACCATACTCTACAAAGGTATTTTTTCTCTTCTTCCTATTAATGTTTCCTCTTACAACCCGCCTTACGTTGCAAAGTTTGAATCCTTTTCTATTTAATGCTCTTGTAGGAGAGAGCAAGGGAGAGACTGCTGTATGCCATAACTGAAGGACAGGGTTCGTTTCATCTTTCATAGCTTAAGGTCATCTGTGAATTCTTCAACTTCTCACTCCGTACATAAGCTGTGAATACAATGTAGCTAGGGATTTATGTAAATAAAAGATGGATGTAGATAGAGACCGCTGCATATTCGTGGTGCATGCCTGATCCTGAAAACAAGACAAAGGGAACTGGTTGATTAGCTGCCTATGTACAGCGGTAGTTTCAGACCTAACGTGATAAATGTCTTTGTACAGAGAAAGGTGCAAGGTGAAGATAGTTCTTGTTGCCTTTTATGACTTTTCTGATCAGTGTAAAGCAGGTGCTTTGCATGTATAATGGTGTCCCTGTACATATCTAAATTCTTCATTTAATACATTTCGGTGATTGGTTTTTAATTTACTTTCTGCACATTAAAATTCCCTTCTTGGCAATGGGCTTTGCATCTTTTGCTGGCACAGGGTTCAGTAAAATGTCCTTTGGTTGCAAGATGTTTTTCGAGATGGAGATTAGTAAAGGTTTGTCCGTTTAAATTTTTTCAATCTCTGATCTTGGTCATGTCGATGTTTGCATTCAGTAGCACATGGTGACTTAGAACAAATGTTATCCATACCGTACTTAACAATGTAGGTTTACGGTATGCTTATGATACACGATACACAAGCATATTTCGTGAGTGCAGTGCACGTACGTATTTTATGATATGTGTCATGCACCCTTGTATCTTGTATCGTATGATATAAGGTTTTTTTTTAGCATATACTTTTTTGAACGCTCCTCTTCTTCTCTCTCTCTTTACCCACACTTGCGCTCCCCGCAAGTATATGCTAAGTTGAAGCATATACTTGCGGGGAGGATGAAGACAATGATGCAAGTGATGTGGGTTATCAAGAATGATGATAACTATATGTTTTGAAATTGTGATGTAATGTAAGTAGTAAGATTCTACAACATTCTCAACTTTAAAATTGTGAAAATATTTTGTTTGTTAAGAAACATGACGACCATCCCTAATATCCAAACTTAAAAAAATGAAAACAAGGCTAGTGTTTAAAATTTATGCGACTAGACATTCTGGCGATGCTTGAGTTCTTTATTTACCGGCTAACTTTGTTGCCCTTTACAACGCCGCTATTCATAAGCATAAGAAGCTGATCAATATATGATTAAATTTGTATGAAGGCTACATTGTAACTGTGGAAAACGTAACTGTTGGGATACAATTGGTACAAATATTTAAAATCAAGGTACTAGGTCATGTCAACGGACTTGGACACAAGGAGGTTTGGATGATTTGGTTGTGGCGAAGTTGAGAAGCAGACTGACAATAGAACGCTTTGTAATCTACAAAAGAATGCCAACAAATACCAAACTACAGCTTCAACTTCTTGGTTTATATTTAAGAATCAAATGGAGAAGGGTGATGAAGAAATTATTAGTGCACCACCCAGTGATTCTATTATACACATGTTGAAGGATGAGCATTCGGCAGTCCCATGTGAAAGAAGGTCAATATAAGTTCACACAGTTCGACCAAGTTCGGACGCTTAGCAAGAGGACTCGTGACCACAGTTGCCCGTAGTGGAGTTGGACAGCGGAACAGTGTACTTTGTACAGTCAAAAGGCCCCACGTCTTGGCTCTTACGCTTCACCTGTAAAATGACAGTGAGATGAGAAGAAATGAGTTGCTAAGATGAGATTGTTCAAGAAGCAAAGGATCAGCGGCTCAGATGAGAAAATCAGGTTGATAGTTGAATTTTTTCTTTAAACCAAAGTACGACTTTTACAAGCAAGAAGTATATGGCTGCCGCTCCTAGTGTCTGGACCTGTCAGAGAAGAGGCCTTTCTCTCTCTCTCTCTCTCTCTCTCTCCTCCAAAATCGTTCTTTTGTAAACAGCGCATAACTCCTAACAAGGAACGGTGAACCATCTTATGTTTGGGTTAAGTCACAATCAAGTTGAAGTATGTGTTTAGATGCCTCGATTTACTGGAATCTCTCTCTCTTACATTTATGTGTGTGTGTGTGCAGAGAGAGGGGGGAACCTATTATCTATAATATCAATGTCAGTCAAGCATCTTTTGCGTTGGTCCAGTAATTATACTAAGGGATCTGTCCCACATGCACTCCTTACTGTCTAAACCGCTTCGCACTTCATTCAGGGCGTAGCCAAACCTGCGTCATTCACGACCAGTATTGCACCCTTGAATGATTTCTTGATATATTGAAGTGCGTGTGACAAGGGAACGATATTGCGACTAGTGTTTCAAGATGCACGTATGAAAAATAAATGCATATCTACGTATTTCAATTACCGTTTCTATTTTCTATATAGAGAAATCTAAACCTACAATGAAACAAAGCAAAAAAGAACTTCACATACAGGTGACCATGGCCCAGGTTCTGGCAGAGCTTTATCTGGAGGTGAGTGTTGTACGGCACCTGTTTTCTTCTTTAAAACATCCTGTAGCAAGCATAGTTAGAAAAAATGATGTAACGGGACCACATTTGGTAAGGGAATTAACATGGTAAGGCACTTTTTTGAAGAATGATATTTCCACGCCCTGTTCCAGGAAAGAACGTCTCACCAATCCAGCAGCCTCCATAGCTGATATCCATTCATCCGAGAAAGGCACTACATCAACGGGATATTTCATAGACACCGGTTCTTGCTTTTCACAATCCAAAGGCATCTGATTGCTGGTTATTGATGGAAATTTTGTTTAACTGCATTGACTTGTGATGCCCTCAATTAAATGCAAAAATCAATGAAAAATGTAGAGACTTACTTTGAAACTGTAGGACCTTGTGCTGCTGATGTACTATTCTCCATATCAGCTTGAGCTGCCTCGCCAACAACTTTAGAATCTCCTTTTGAAGTAGGAAATTCTCGCGTCTTTTCTGCAAGAGTTGGATCGCATGGTCAGGAAAGCCATTCTTTGATGTTTACTGTTCTGATGCTCGTCTTCAATATTATTGCATAGCACGTTATTTTTTTGTTCCAAAAAAGTTTTCCTGTTCACTCATCTATATCAGCTAAACACTTACCACTTGTATGATTGGCACCATAATCACTTCTGCAGCATTCCCTGTCAACTGCCTGTGTGATTTCAACACATGAAGCAAGCTCCCCAGTCATACCTGAGGGAGGATACACCATCAAATGAGTAAGCTGAGAATCACTCATTTCCTCTTCAGAATGCAAGTCCTTTTCTGAATTAATCCACTCGTTGGTTGAGCCATGGCAATCAATATTGGCAAGTTCTTCATCTACCGCATGAACCGTATGAGGTGTTGCAACTTCAACATCTTGAGGCAAAGATGAGGATGAAGAACCAAGCAAAGGAACATCTTGATTGTTTGTTTTGCATTTATACTGTATGCTGTTGTTATCTACAGAATTATCAGAGGCACGAGCAGTTTGTTCAACCTTATCATTCATCTTGTTGTCTATGCTGCCACTACCTGCCACAGTTTGCTCTTCTGAGGTTGGTGAATCAGCAGGTAAAGATACAAGCAGGTCTTCAGCAGATTTCCGACATAAACGGGATCCATTTTCCCGCATTATATCAACATCAATTTCCTGTAAAGACTTATCCTCGATAGCGACAAACCCAGATATTTTTTCCTGATCATCATTTGTGGTACCTTCACCAGTAGTTGTGGTGCAAAGGCTCTTAGCATATTCCTGAAAGTCAGATGGATCAGTTACCATATCAACCACTTCGTTACTTGTTGCCTCAAGGCACCCATCAAATGTGGAACCAGAACTTCTGCGTAACTTCTTTCTCTCCGAAGCATGCCCTGAATCTACAGCTATGGAACCATTAAAAGATGTCTCTTCTGAATCTTGGCGTTTTTTGTCTATTATAGGATTACATATTTCAATTGGCTTCTTAGGAGACAAACCAGAAGCCATACTTTGGCTGCTGGCTAGAGGCTTACCTGTGGCACTCTCACAGCCACACTGTGCGTCACGTATTTCAACAGGCATGCTTTCTTTAAGGACTTCATAACCAATTGATGACATTTGACTCGATCTTGAACAAGGAAAGGCCATACTGTCATGCTTGCTGTCATTGCCAGTGTCCACAAAATGGAGAGGTTTATCATTCTGCAGTCCTTCACTGTCATTGTCAATTGGGAGATCCTTGTAACTGTTCTCATCATCGTGATGTTTCTCTTCATTTGATGATTGACTTCCAACAGGTTTTAGACTTTGACCAATATCCACAACCTTTTGATTATTATGTTGGTACTT
This sequence comes from Nymphaea thermarum, assembly GCA_011799765.1. NCBI lineage: Eukaryota > Viridiplantae > Streptophyta > Magnoliopsida > Nymphaeales > Nymphaeaceae > Nymphaea > Nymphaea thermarum. Next base: position 162,082 of record JAANDH010000218.1, on the reverse strand, counting down.
ATCAGTCAACATAGTTTCATCAACACTCTTATCATTTCCGTGCTTCTCTTCAGAGAGAACATTACCAGTTTCAAGGTGAGTTTCCATCAATATTCGAACATCATGTTCATTGTTTCTTTGTTCCTCAGGGTCAACTGGTGTCTCTATCTTCAATTTTCCTGGTACGTTTGCTTCCAAAATTGGCTTTGGTAAATCGGCCTCTGTTGAGTTCTTATAACTAGAATATGGTCTTATTTGAAATGTGACAGCACCAACAATGGCAGATGTAGGTTTAGATATTTTTGCAGAAGGTGGCAAGCATCCATTGCTCAAATTTCCAACTTGGGGCAAGCGAGTTGCTTTTACTGAACCTGATCCATGACTACTAGAACCTGCTTCCACAGCACATTTAGGGGCCTGTATATGAGCACCAAATGCCTTTGCCTGCAGAAAAAATGCACCGAAATTTAATCAAAGCTGCATGTAACATAATATTCAACCAGTCACCTCTCACAAGGTCTACTACATACTACCATACCTGACCAAAAAATCCCAAAGTAGGTGAAGGCATCTTCAAAGCAGAAGGTTTTGCATGATGTGTTGGTAAAATATTTCCAACAGTGCATTTCGTGTCCTGGTAGACTGGCAGCCCTAGTTTTGAAGAACAAGATACTGCAGTCAATTCACTTTTCGTATCTTGTAAAGCTGGATTTTGCATAGTGTTGTCAGTGTTATGAGTATCCTTTTTTGTCGCTGCAGTACGTGAGATGCCTGATAAATGTAGAGTAGAATTGCCCCCAGCCTGTCTATTGAGAATGCTATTTCCAACACTTGTGGCAACAGAGGAACAGGGACTAGATGCTGATGATAGCTGGCCAGCATTTTTATCTATATGATTATCTACATTTTTCATTCTTGATGAAGCCTTAGATATACCTAAGCCTTGACGACTTTGTGGTTTCTTGGATTTTTCTTCGGAGTCCTTTGCTTTCATAGAAAAATTTCTTGTTGAACTTTTCTCTGGGTGTTTAGTTGACCGACCAGGGCCAGCTTGGATATTGGTTCCAGCTCTTCCTTTTGCAGCAAAATGTTTCTGAACCGTGTCCTTATCCATGCCTGAATAAAAATGAAAAACATCATCTGTTGTCAAAGAAAATTGAGATGCATAAACAATGCAGAATGGGGAAAAAATTATGGCAAGTTACTTTTTAGGTGCTTTCCATCATGGGTAGGATTTGTAGAACTCAAGGTCAAGCCTGGCTTTGCTACTTTCTGCTTTTGTGTGCCTGATATAGAGCGTACTGTTTTCCCAAGTATTTGGCTTCTCTGAGTATGCTGCAGTTAAGGCATGAACAATGAATGATAATGCCAACTACAATTTCACATAAGCAACATCAGCGAAAGGAAAGGATATGAATTTGGATGTGGTGGTTGTGAGCAAGCTCCAATTTGATCCACTCTCCGTGCGGTACTTGTTTTATTTAAAGCCTTCAAATAACAGATAAATGATTATATGCCAATATAGGATGTTAACAAGCAACAGACAAATATAGGGAGAAAAAAGAAACTAACTGGAGCATTTTTCATTTTCAGGGATGTTGATTTGACAGATGATGATACAGTTGGCTTTTTATCCTGCAGCTGTGGCTTTTTTTTATGTGATTCATTTGAAATCTCCTCTTTAATAGGTTGAAGATCTGATGAGCCTAAGATGTCACCACCTGGGCTAGTATCCTCTACCTCATTTACTGTAGGTAGTTTAGCATTGGTAGAGTGACTGAATGAACAATTGAAAATGGAAAGTTCTGATGCATCGAGAACACCTGGACAACATGAACAAACAAGAATCTAATCCACGGCATGGACAAGAAAAGTAAATTTGCAACCAGCAATTCAAACTTCAAAGTAAGCACCTTCTTCAGTGGAGAAAGCTCTATGCCAGGCTATGCTTTTGCGTATGTTGAACCCCTTGGCCTTTTTCCTCTTTTTTTCTTGCTGAGGATCTTCAGAAACAAGTGAAGATCCAATGATGTCATCTATAACCATCGGCAGGTTCTCTTTGTCATCACCATTAGGAGATAAACATTTCCTTTGGCAAATACTATTGTCTCCTGAAATTTTTGTCCATCGAAAAGGAAGAAGAAAGAACACAGAAATTATAGCATATACAGGATGTAACATATATACACATATACTTTAATAATTTAATTGGAACTTCAATTTTAACAATGGAAAGAGATCAAGCATTTGACTTCTAGCAAACAATCTGAGGACACATTCACGTCGTTGCATAATCACACAATGAACAATAAATAATTGAAGTACAATGCCAACAACATCACAGAATGCATGGGAAAAAATGCGACAGCTTAGAAAGCAATGTCTTAATTAGCCAAGCATCTAAAAAGTCGCGGATTTAACATTTTCCTTTTACTGATTTACATTTCTAATTTTTTAATTATTGACCATATTTGTCAGTTATGTTTTCAAAAGTTTCCCCAACTTCATACGTCTGAACATTGTTTGCAGTGATCGTGTTGACATGTTTCTTTCCAATGGTCATGATTAATCTTGAATATTCTGTATAATGCTAGGTCTTCTCCTATGTTTTTTAACAATTGCTTTGCCATTCGTACCATTCTTCATACTTTTGTGGCAGTGACGATTTAATCTTGCATAATTTGTAGTGTCAGTGGCGATCTTTTTTCTCCCTTCTTCCATAATTGCTAAACACATTATTATTCCATTCCTTTCTAATAAATCAACTGATCTTATTTTTTATCCCATCTGACGTATTAGAAGAAGAAGGATATGTACTGTATACAATTCCTTATGATAATAAGCAAACTTATCTACCATTACGACAAAAAGAACGCCCCAAGTCCCAAATTATACATCAAAGTCATCAGGTAATCCATGTTTATTTTCGAATTTCAGATTATGGTTCCCATACAGCAAAGGGGACTGAACTATTGAATGAAGAGAACTTAGGGTGCGACGCAGTTTGAGTGTTGAAGATAGGTTAAAGTGCAATTCCATCCCAACTTGTCGAAGCTCAACGATTCTTCTAACACCCAAATGCATCCTGCTGGAGTACCCTTATGCAACGACTAGATTTAGATCTCACAACCATATAATACCAAGTTTTATTTGCTAAGGTATTTGAAAGTTTTGAAGAACAGGGAAATTAAAAACGTGAACTTGGAAGAAGAAGAAGCCAATCACAGGGTGAAGCTTCTTATAGCAATCCAAAGGAAGAAAAAAGAATTCCACGGAGAACTTATGAATTGCCACTCAAAGGAACACCCAACTCTTTAATGGAATACAACTTCAGCACGCTTGGTATGGTAAAACCTCGGCCTAAGGCTAAAAGACAGAGACAACCACAAAGCTAATTATCTCGACAAGCACAAGCCAAAGAGGAACTAACCTGGTAGAGGCTTCAGAGCGTCCAGCTTAAGCCGAAGATCATGCTTATCCGACGAAACAGCTGCCGGAGAAAATGCATGGCTTAGGGCTAGATCTGGCTGGCAATCCACCATTTGCAAAAGAGAATCCCCTTCGCAATCCATGTCGATGAGGCCCATGTCATCAACCGGACCACCGGCGTCCATCTCAGCCAAAAGAGACTTCCTTCACGACCTCCGGGTGGAAGATCGAGGAGGAGAAGGAGAAGGCGGACGAAGAGATTTTGAACGGGGAAGGAAGCGGGATGGATGCTGGGTGATGGGAGGCTCTTAGATGGCCTCAAATGACGGGAATGGGGCATCAACTCAAGCAGGCTGTCGGGCGAGGGAAATTTGAATCCGTGGGCAAAATCGTAAATCCGCTCTGTACAGCGTTTCAGATCTGGGGATCAAAGGTGGTGGTGGATCGAGACCTTAAGGATGGGTCAGGAAACCAGAACCGAACTTTCCTTGCTCAATCTATAGGAACAAATTGAATTTAATGGTCTTGATTTCTTTACATTAAAATGTTTATTATGTCGATAGAAAACATATTTATTAAGAACTTTCTCTATTTGTGTGCCAAAACAAATTTAAATTTATATTGGTAATATGTAGTCCATCCATTTACATCCTTAGGTTTGTGTGGTTCATGCATGTTTTCTATTAGAGGGAGTCATCTTCATAGTTCATCTTGTTTGCTAAAGACTCGATCATGTTTGATTCGCTATCCCAGAAACATTATCTTCATGTTATCTTCTACAGACTGTTCGAGAGTTCAACATCACTTAATTCAGTGTTCCCGGAACAGGCAGAACATGACATCCTGTTTTGGAGTTCTTGGGAACAGATGGTGCCTTTCTTGGAGGATATCCTCTACTTATTTCTGTTGTTTGATTTCAATTGAAGTGGAGAACATATCATAATGGCCTATTGTCTGATAATCTCTATATTGTCCATTGTTTTTAGATCTAGATGTTAAACATAATGATGGTAATATGTTCACATAATCAATAAATTTTGATAGATGTCAACAACAATTTACCAATATTGTGTTTCAGTGTAAGAAAAAGGTTTTTCACTAGTTATTAGAAAGAATTCCATATGACCCCATTTTTCTGAAAGCATATTGAAAATAGGTGGGACATAAAACATTTTAGTAAGATTAGTATAGAACCAGGTCAAGAGGAACAAGTCAGGTCAAACATTATTTTATCTCTAAGAGGGTTGGGACAATGGGTGTGGTTGGGGCTCATAGGCGTGGTTGGGGCTCATAGGCGGTCAGTCTCTGTTTAGAATCGCCAAGAAACCAACTTCCTGTGCTATAAAAAAGGGGAACCAATATATTAGCTAAAGTATAACGTGAATGCATTACCCAAGACACAGAAAGTAAACCTGGACACTAGGGGGACATGGGGAGGATGAGCGTTTTGGCCTTTTTGGTGGGAGGTAAAATGAAATATTCCTCTTGCCCACCCAACGTACCAAACATTATTTTTCTCTACACTTATTTCTGCATCAACCTTCACTATTTTGCTCAATAATTCATTGGTACATTATGTTCTGATACGAAACCCTCGTCTATGAGTATATATGCAAGTAGAGAACATATAAGAAACAAATTATCTTCCATGCATGAGCCCAAGCTCATGTCTCTGAGTACGTCATTGGAAACTAAAACCACCAGATACAATGCTGGAAAGCCAAGGAGGGTCGGTATTATGGAACTCATGATCATTGTCACAAGCGGAGCTAGAAATTTTTTTTTTGGTGAAGGCATTCATTCAATACCTTTAATTTCTTTGGGGCACTTACATGTATAACAATCAAATATATCAAAACATTAACATATATATTAAACTAATTTTACGAGGTTGGTGTGAGCAACTACCCACACCAGCCACCATGTGGCTATGCCACTGCAATATACTATTCACTGGATTGTAAAAAGGTCCTAACTATGTTTCATGAACCTTGGGGATAAAGAGCACCAGAAAAGGAAGGTACTAACAGTTAAAAAAAGAAAGTAACCACTCACACTAACAAAAAGGGAAGAGAGAGAGAGAGAGTCTATTACTTAGAAAAACCCATGATCATTGTCACGACCTAATGTACTATTCATTTGAACTGTAACACAGCCTGAAGTATGTTGTGTGAACCTTGGGGATGATAGACTATTTCTTCACTTGAACGAATGCTTCCTGCAAGTTGAAAGGATCCCATGTGAAGATGTAATACTGCTTGGTATCATTTGTGTGTCCAGTATTAAGCCAATAAAGAGCATTTTCACCTGGCTGGGATTTAACAATTCAGTCTCTTAGCATGAACTGACAGATCATGCAACTTATTTATAGGGAAAAAGCTGTTTGTACAGTATCTACGGCAAAAGAAATGGTTGCATTATGATAATTGAGATTATTTTTGGACAATAAAGAATCTAATATGGGATATAGCTTACTGTGCCCACAACCATCTTCAACAGCATAAATTTTTGAGGAGAAAAATTAACTTCAAGAATTTTCCTTATGAACAACTATCCAAAACTGTTGCTCATAAAATACCATAATGAGAGCTGAACGGACGTTTTATCTAGCTACTTGTTGTACTTTAACCAATATTGTTAATTGAATCGATCGGTAAAAGATCTAGAAGGCATTCGGATGCCCTTAGAAAACCTGATTTTTATGAAAACCCGATTAAAAACACGATTCTTAAAATGAGAAAATCTAGGGGAGGCTGGTTTTTGAGGCCCTTAATCAAAACTAGATTTTGTCAAATTTGTGCTTTGGTGAAACCAGGTTTTTGCCTTTAAAACTTAGTTTTAAGCTGTCATTTGAACGCCCGTTGGAAATTATCGATTCAACTGAGTGGAATCAAAATATGTTTTCAAAATCAAAGTGCAAAATTAAAAAAAAAAAAAGAAGAAAAGGAAACATCCCAGGTTTCCCCTCATTCAATCTGATTCCATTCAAACCTGACTTGTTTTCAGCCTGAGTTGTATAAGAATCGAGAGTTATAAACAGCTTCCTGATCAAATCAATTCATGGGCTATTTTTCTAACTTGACTATGGCAATTAGGATTGGCCTCAAGAATCTCAACCATTGCAAGCACAGGGCAAGTAAAGCCAGCAACAAACAAACACAGATTCTGCAAACAGTCCATAAAATCCCCAATACCAAACTGTTCTCACAGTACATATAGGCACGTACAGCAGCTAGTACACAAAATTTGTTGTACACTTTTATAGATGAAGCAACAAAGCCATGAACTTCTATTTCCAGAAAAAAGAAAAACACAAACTTCAGGGAATGATGAGACCACCAAGAAAAGCTCATCCACGCCAGTCGTGAACTTAAATGAGCCACGGTATTAGAGAGAGAGAGAGCCACAGCCATACGCCAAACATGAAGTCTACATGGAAGCAGCTTGTTCTCATAGAAATCAAGAACTGTGAGACTGAGGAAAGCATCACTTCTACTCTGAGCAACCTCAACGGAACGGCGCAATTTGTCTAAATCCATTCTTGTAATAGAATCTCTCTCTCTCTCTCTCTCTCTCTTCCCACTTCCTCGGCCCCCATTTCTCTCTCTTTCTTATCATCCCTGCCAAATCCATATCCACCGATGGCTTCTTCTCTGGCCGGAGCGGCCACCACTACTACAGCTACCGGCCTTCTCTCCGCCACCGTCTCCACCTCGGAGCCGACCTCCGGTCGTGGCCGCACCAGAATCACCACGTCGACCTTCTCCTCAACCGCAGACAATGCGCTGCTTGCGGCTCTGCGGGAACGCCGAACGGAGGATGCGTGGGTGCTCTACTCCCGAGCCTCCGAAATCCCAAATTCTACCTGCCTCAGCCGCCTCGTGTGCCAGCTCGCCTACCAACAGACACCTGTAGGCCTGTCTCGCGCACAGTCCATCTTCCGCCGCCTCCGCCGCGAGAAGCAGCTCGGCCGCCTCGACTGCAACTCGCTCGGCCTCCTCGCCGTCTCGGCGGCCAAGTCCGGAGACACAGTCTACGCCTCCGCTATCGTCAATTCCATGCTCAAAACCGGGTACCTCCCTCATGTCAAGGCGTGGAGTGCCGTCCTCAGCCGGCTGGACGATGCGGAAGCTGCCATCACCCTTTTCGACGCCGTTTGCCGGCACTACCAGCAATTGGCAGACGTCGGCACCGCTGACGTCGTCATGGCGGACATGAAGCCTGACTGTGGGGCCTTCAACGCCGTGCTGAATGCTTGCGCCAATGCCGGAAATGCCCGGGAATTCGCGAGAATTTTCGGCACCATGGACCGGTTTTCGGTGAAGCCGGATGTCCTGACCTTCAACATTATGATTAAGCTTTGCGCAAGGTTGGAGAAGAAACATCTTCTGGTTCGCGTCCTCGAGAAGATGGTGGAAGCAGGAATAAGTCCGTGCATCACCACCTTCCATTCCTTGGTGGCAGCTTATGTTGGTCTAGGAGATTTGGGCGTGGCGGAAAATCTGGTCCAAGCTATGAGGGAAGGTAGGAGAGATATAATTGAAGTGCTCCGAGATACGAATCTAGAACCTAACCGGCAGGAGCCATGCTTAATCGAGAATTCCGTGCTTGAATTAAGCACGAAATCGGCGTTACAGATAAAGAGCAGCTACTATCCTGATGCAAGAATCTATACCACTCTGATGAAGGGCTATATGCAGCTGGGGAGAGTGAATGATGTAGTGATCATGTTGAAGGCAATGAAGAAACAGGATGACAAGCTCAGCCAACCTGACCATGTCACTTACACGACTGTGATCACTGCATTTGTGAATAATTGTCTGATGGATGAAGCTCGCATGCTGCTCACTGAGATGGCTGTAGCGAAGATACCGGCTACCCGCGTTACCTACAACGTGCTGCTCAAGGGTTATTGCCAAATGATGCAGATGGAGAAAGCAGACGCGCTTGTGCAAGAGATGAAAGAGAATGGACTCGAGCTCGATGCAGTTTCTTATAACATCCTTATTGATGGCTGCATCCTCGTTGATGACAGCATGCGCGCTCTTTCCTACTTCAACGAGATGAGGACGAAGGGTGTTGTCCCTACCAAAGTGAGTTACACCACTCTGATGAAGGCATTTGCAGTCGCTGGCCAGCCCAAGTTGGTAGTCAAAGTGTTTGATGAAATGCTTCAGGACCCGAGGGTGAAGGTTGATGACGTTGCTTGGAATATGTTGATTGATGGGTACTGCAGATTGGGGCTGCTAGAAGAGGGCAAGAAGGTTTTCAAGAGAATGAAGGAAAATGGGGTGCATCCCACTGTTGCCACTTATGGCAGCTTGGCAAATGCTATTGCTATGGCTAGGAGACCTGGAGAAGCTTTACTTCTTTGGAATGAGATCAAGCAGAGGTGCAACGGAGAGGTAGAGGCTCCGCCATTGAAGCCTGATGAAGGGCTGCTTGGCACACTCGCAGATATATGCGTGCGAGCAGCGTTTTTTAAGAAAGCATTGGAGATTGTTGCTTGTATGGAGGAGAATGGAATTCCACCGAACAAGACGAAGTACAGGAGGATATATATAGAGATGCACTCAAAGATGTTTACAAGCAAGCATGCATCTACGGCCAGGCAGGAGAGAAGGAGTGAAAGGAAGCGAGCCGCTGAAGCGTTTAAATTCTGGTTGGGGCTTCCAAATGCTTACTATGGAAGTGAATGGCGACTTGAGTCACCTATTGAAGATGGCGAGTGAAGATTAAGTATCTGATCTGTATCTCTGCTGTTAATTCAGATATACACTCATTGATAATCCAGTGAAATGTAAACCATGTATATTTAAATGGTTAGTTGTCATACATGAAAAAGCATACTTATTTTTTACCTTTATTGATAACTCTTGTTGTCTCACACTTTGTTGGGTACTGCTGATACGAATAGGAAAATACAGTAATTGGAAATCCGAGTTTCATATCCTGTTATAATAGTAAGATACTTCCTCTTTTTGGTATATATCAACCAAGGGGATCCTCATCACATGCTGTATATTTCGCAGACTTAATTTGCTTGGTAATCGCCCCTGCCTATGGTTTTTTTCCTTGTGGCCAGGGATATCTTTCGTGGTTCAGAATCGTGACATCCTGCCAAGTTGAAGAGGTTCAGAACTCGTCCATGCTGTGGATGAGCAGTTAGAGAGGTCCAAGTCTTATGTGAAGATCTGCCACCATTAACTGTTCCTCCCAGCTTTGCAGTCCCAGCCTCATAGCAATCAGCGTGCTCTCTCAATTACTTAAGGACTAATAGTTGCCTCGATAGTCGGTTACACGCTGCAGTGGCATCCTTTTCTGGGCTACTTGATTCGGCAGCAGAGAGAAACATGATCCCTTATATCTAAGAACAAGCTAGTATTTGCCATCTGAAACATGAAAAATGAGTCAATGAAGTGAAATCAAGAAGAATGCTTGATGTACCATTTATGTACGTAGCCATACAACGGTATTTTTACACAGGGCCCATTGCTTGGTGCAGTGGCATGACCTTGGCTGTCCTACATTCTTTGCAGAAGGGATATTGCAGGCAGCCGCTTCAGTCAAAGGAAAACATGGAAAGGAAAGAACAGCTACTATTGATCATGCCTCTCCTTCTTTCCTGTTAGTGGGGTATTGCAAAAGCTTATGTAGAGACTATTTTGAACAAAACAGAGTAGACGAAGAAAAAAAACAACAATATGAAATAATGATATGAAAGAATCTCGGCCAAGATAGTCTGCAATCATCAAGTCTCCACCCTAGATGAAGCTAGTGGATTAATGGCTTCTGTCTTGCTTATAGTATTTCATTACTGCAAGCTAATGACAGCCTTTGTGAAGATATCAGACTATCAGCTGGTTGATTACAATATCGTTTGATATAGGTGCTGCAGATTTCTCTCTTTTGGACCTTTTCTCGAATGAAATGGCAAAATATTTCAATGTGTTGTATCTGCTCGTGAAACACACAATTGGGTAAGATGTGTATAGCTTCCATGATTTCACAGAAAACTTCTTTGTTCCAGTCAAGAGAAAACCCATTTCAGGGAGAATCACTCTGGAGTCTGGTCCACATGATTCCACTGGCAGTAGTAGTCATGGCACAACATTATGCTTCTGAACTTGACCAAGAGACCACCCACTGCATTTTACCATTCCAAGGCTCCAAGTTATCTCCAACAAAAATATAAAAGACAATGGTTGTGTTTCTATCTGATGCTTTTCTTTCCCAATCAACATCTCAATAAGCTTATATATCTATGTGACTAGTTTGCTTCATCTATAGACCCTATCCACGCGTCCCCTTCACATATTCAGAATTCAATTGACTGCATTAAGATGAGTTTCATTGTTAGAGGATGGGCATATTTGCTAACCCCATTCAAGGCATAGGTGATGGTGAGACAGATCAACTTTACCACAGGTTGTTGATACAGCCTCGTCTTCAAGCAAATCGACATATGCCATGTCAAGAGGATGATTAGCTTCAATGGGAGTTGACATCGGCTCTGCTCCAAGCTTGCCTGTATTATTCAACAAACTGAAGTATATGTTTCGCTATTCTCAAAATCATAAGCAACTTCAATTCCTGAGAAATAACAGAGAATCTATAGCATATTCTCTTTGAGTAATATGTTGATAGATGAACTAAGGTCATAACAATATGTTGATAGATGAACTAAGGTCATAGCTGGCCACCTTGAATGAAAAGAGAACTATCGAATATGTCTCTTTCAAATCGTCTCTTTAACAGTACCATACATCACTGAAGCATACCAAACACGAGGAGACAATTTCGATCTTTGTATGTTCTTTTGAAGTTTGCAAACAAGAGACTCTTTGCCTTCGTGGCATGTCCATGTAAACTTTTCATCTAATTATCCTTAGAAAAAAGTATTTAGGACATGAAGTTGGTGTAACTCTATCTGCCACTGAAAAAAGTTCTCGCATAACATAAATCAATTCTTTTTATAAACTTCACCTGGAGGGTTTCGCAATGGCTCTCTTTGATCGCCCCAGTACTGAAAAAGGGAAAATGCCCAAATGTTAATTGGTAGTTTAGATTTCTTCCATTCTGAGATGGCAACTACTTGATGCATGCATTGCTTGATAGGATGAATAGGATCTATGTGAATTTTTCTTCAATTTGTGAGCAATCTTGCTTGCTTTTAAAATTTTTTAATCATCTTAATAAAGTTCACCATTGATGAATTTTTGTTCTTAATAAAGAACAATGCATCATAAGCAAAAAAGAATGCATGATTCCACTAAAACCCCTTACCTTATAGGAACGGATTATATTATGTTAAAGGAAACATGATGATTTATCATATTGGATATGTTCTTCTTTCTTTGGAATTATGGAACTGGGTTTTGTTAGATCAGTTGGATTGCGTTCTTGGAGATGTTAATAGATCACTTGCCATGAATCTTGCTTATCATTATCAACCACCTTTGAGGAAGTAAATAATGATAAAAATTTTAGTTTTTCATATGAGTAGGCGGTTAACAACTCACTGCCTCGAAAAGAGGCTTGAAGGTTCCCCCAATTCCTTCTATCATTGGGGTCCTAGACTGTGTCGAGGATCTAGATAGAGTACAGTACAACCTTCAGGATCAAGTTTAGTTTTCAAATGGTAAATAAAGATGAACAATGCCTTTCAATGGTCGTGACCTTTTATGGCATCCTATTAGCTAAGTCATACATTGCTTTTTGGAACGGAACATCCTTCTATAACAACAAGGTGAAGTCATAAAGGACATTAAAGAATTAAAACAAATGAAAATTATAGATATGCAAGCGTTTTAGAGCTAAGATTATGCTTAAAATTAATTTAAAACTTATTAAGATATCGCTCCTATGTGTTCATCCTCTTCAAAACCAGTTCTTGGAGTGACAAATACCATATGGGGCATGTAAATTTGGACTTTAAATTTGGATTTTGGATTTTCTTTCTTGAGTCTTTCGCTAGATGTTTCAAGTTGGTTTTCCGGGACACCTTGACTGTATTGTGTCTAGTAAGGTGCCATCGACTTCTATTTGTGCTCTAGATTTTGGACCTTGCTAGAGTTGATTGGGCTTTAGATGTTTTATATTAATTGGGATTTGATTCTGAGTTCATCTCCAATTAATCAGATACTTCTAGACTCACATTTTCTCTCCCCTTCAGCTCCTACCATGCCTACATCTATGTACCCATATCTTGGACTTCATATGCAGATCTAAATCCAAACTAGATCCAATGCATTAGAGGTCGAATCTGGGATCTTATGCACTCGTCCATGAAAAATGAATTGGGTCACGTCCGGTTCTGATCCAGACTGGATTGCACCTCAGATGGAACAGATTAATGGATCTTAACGAGATGTCAAGACAGCTTTAGATCTGACTCATAAACCTTTAATCCAGAATCCACTTAAAACTATATCAAGCAGCACTAAGCAAATTGGACTGACCTGCCCCAATGGGCATAGCGTAGCTGATCGAGCTAGCGGCTGTGGGAGCCTAGTCGTCAGTTTAATTCTCATGGGTGCTACTTCTTTGGACTATTAAAGATGACATACGCAAGCTGAAGGGAGTAACTGTAAGTTCACCTAGTCACGACACAACTTTAGACCCTGTTGCCATGGGGCAAAGAGGGGGCTTTGGTCTCTCTTTCAGGCGGTGGGGTTCCCTCCCTCTCACCCAAAACCAGACTCATCTGTCCAAGTCCAGAACCAAATGTGCGCCACCAACCTCCGAGGCACAATGGGTCAGAAACATTGTGGAAGGTACCCTGAAGAGGTCGAAGGCCCTTTTCCTTTCTCTCTACTCCCAGATTTCAAGACTACTAGGGAGTTAGGTGGAGAAGGATACACCCATCTATTAAAGTGTCGTTCATCGACCATTTGTAGTTTAAAAGAGTAGCACCCATATGGAATCGTACTAACGATTGGACTTTCATCAGGCCACCAGAGCGACCAGTTGCACTATGCCCCTCAGGGCAAGAAACACTATGGGGATTTTGATATTTTTATCAGCATGGCACCTGATCACATATTTTTAGTTGATCTTTTCCTCATCTGTTTTGCAGCCCCATTAATACTCTGGTCATATCACATTGGTAGTCTTATTTACTATGTCTATTAATTGACATTAATAACAACAACAACCATGTTGATGATGATAATAATGACGATGAAAAGAAGGAGGAGGCATAGTCATAATAGTTGTCATAGACCTTTGAAATGGGATGTGAGGTGAGCCAGGATGGTCCGAGGCACATGGACCTTGTATAATAGCTGTGGACTTTTAGCTTGACCTAGACCCTCAGGGAAAGCTGCATAAGACTGAAAAGAATGACAACTAACCAGATCTCCCCTGGTTGAGTGGACTAGCAGTTAGTCTGGGCTTCAGGCAAGGTTGACTATATCCAGATAACAACCAACCAGATATTGGATCTGATTGAGTCTACCTGATCGCACCGACGTTCCCCGGACCCACTCAGACCGGTGGGTTCGGTCCCGAGTCTGAGTGGGCCATCTAAGCAGCCATTTTACAGCTGGGGCGCCGCGTGCCATGGGTCCCACAAACAGGTTTCCCTCAACTGCAAGATCAGGTGATAAACGGGCCCCACCCCGAAGAGGAGGGTAAACAACTGGACATTATGTATGCCACCCGATAGATGCAGATTAAAGAAAACCAAGTTGTAGAGATGTAAATGGATCGGATTTGGATTTATAGCGGAATTATATATGGGCTAGTGTGGGCATTCGAGTTGTAAAGATGTAAATAGATCAGATTTGGATCAGTAGCGGAACTACAATAGCCCGTCAAAAATTTCATTTGGATGGCTCAAAAATAATAGTTCCGCAATTAATTTAGGTCAGCTAAATGTTCAAGAAAAATGATTGTCAAATAAGCCAAAATTAATTTTAAAGAATTATTTCAAAATTAAAGGAAAAAATGTACCAGAGAAAATTTTAAAATATTACTAGAAAATGTATAGTGCCTGTATCGGTTTATTTGAACATTCCGATTCGGGTCGATTCTTATAGCAACCCAGTAGTGCTGGTCAACCTCCAGCTCATGCTAGCTCAGCCCATCTAATGATGGGACTTGAAATTAAAAGGTAATGCGGATTGGTTGGCAACGCGTTGGGCAAAAATGATCTGATCTGGTCCGTCAAGTTCCTGTTTTTAGCGTGTGAGGCGCTGATCAGAGCTTGTTTGATGCGCGTAACAGGCGGGTGCAAACACTTAGCACTGCACGCTAGCATAGCCGAGCCCGAGCTTGGCCAGCTCGAACTCGACTCGTCTCAAAAAACTCAAACTCAAGTCGAGCTCCTTAGACCTTATGGCAAGCTCGTGCTCGACTCGACTACACAAAATCAAGCTCGAACTCGACTCGTTTAACCTATTTAACTCACTTAAGTGTTGCTTGTTTAACGTTAACTCGTGTAAAAATTAACACTTTTAATTCGTGTAAGTGTTAACTCTTGTAACTTATGAAAATTTGTTTTAGGGTGATTTAGTGAACCGGTTTTGGCAATATTATAAATAGTATTGGTTTGCAAGTCGAATTGAGTATAAATGAGTCAAGTTCCTGAAACTCGAACTCGACTCATTTATTAACGGGTCAAGCAAGAGCCGAGTTTTTTCGAGCGAATTCGAGTCGAGCCTGAGTTGTCTCGGCTCATTGTGCAGCCCTGCAAACACGAGTTGTGTGGAACAGGTCTTAAGTTACGGGTCAAGCAAGAGCCGAGTTTTTTCGAGCGAATTCAAGTTGAGCCTGAGTTGTCTCGGCTCATTGTGCAGCCCTGCAAACACGAGTTGTGTGGAACAGGTCTTAAGTTACGGGTCAAGCAAGAGCCGAGTTTTTTCGAATGAATTCGAGTCGAGCCTGAGTTGTCTCGGCTCATTGTGCAGCCCTGCAAACACGAGTTGTGTGGAACAGGTCTTAAGTTCGAGGGGCTAAGGCAGTAAAAGTGTTCGGACCTGTCAAAAAATACAAAAGCAGCCTTCCTTTAAAACAGAAGGGATTGTTATAACATGTGGGAAAAGAAAACCATATAAGGGGCAACATGGAGAAGCAAAAATTTTATGTTGGAGGCATAAATAGCGTGTTCGGCTCCGAACATGCAGCATCCCGCATGGATTGTCAATCCTATGCAAGAAAAATATTGATCAACATATGTCTTCCTCGCTATTCTGCTAAAAAAAAATTTATGTATTTAAAAAAATATTTTTTTAAATACTGATTTATAATTTTTTTCTGAAAATGACATAAAAATAACCTTGATTACAAGACCAAGTAATGATGTAAATAGAATGACATAAGTATTTTGAGAAAAACTGATTTTTTTAATGAAAAGGTACTCTTAAAAGTAGATAAATGAATGAGACAGGGAAAATTGGATTAGAACATGTTATATGTTAGGCCCTAACACAAGATTGTATTTTATTGGCAAAAAATAACTAAAATACCCTTAATGGTTAAAAAAATAATGCAAATACCCATCTTCTAAAATGATAGATTGCAGCCCATGTTAGCCGCCTAACACAGAGCCGCTATCAAACCAGAGGCACACTTTCATAATCACATAAATTTACGGTCCGTTTAACAAGAGCGCCGAAACCCCCACGTCTTCTCATCCCTGCACGACTATGGTTAAACCAGTATAATCCCCGGGGTTTCTTAAAAGTTAATGCAACTATCAAGATTAATTACCTATAGTTTTTGAGATAAATGTAGGATTTTTTTTTTTTTTTTTTCATATCATATCAAACACATTAAAGAACTCATTGGGCGCGTAGCTGGTTGGGCTAAAGGTCTCTATAAAGGCAGGTCTCTAGTTTGATTCTAATGGATGCTATGTTCACTTGTCTTAAAGTGGTAGGTGTCAATCCAAGTTAAAGGGTTCACCATTTTATTGCTGACACCGATGCAACTTAGGACCCCGGAGGCAGAGGGAATGGGAAGGCCTTTGGGCCTTGCTTCGGGGCATAGAATGATCCTCTCGCTCACTAGGTTTGGGCGCCATCGGGTACCCGGCCCGGTACGGGCCAGGTCCGGGTCGAAGAAATTTGTTATCGGGTTCAATTTGAGTGCACGCGACCCGAGATCTTAACGGGTCGGGCCCGGTTATCACTTCTATAGCTCGGCCCGGCCCGACGGCCCATCAGGTCAAAAGAACGCAGGCCTCCCGCCTGCGCCCTCCCCTAATCGCATTTTCCATCGACGGAGGCAAAGACAGGGAGAGACCGTGTGCCACCGGCTACCGCCACGTCTCCACAGTCCATACCCAGCCAGTCTGCCACTGTCTTCGCTCCACCACTGGGCCACCGTCGCCGCTTCGCCACTGGTCCACTGTCGCCCTTTGGTACATGCTGCTCACTGAAAAAAAAGAGTAACTGAGATAAGCATGAACCCATCGTCTTTTGTCCTCGCTTATGTGGTTTTCTTGTTCTTTCGTCATCATGCGGGAGAATCGTTTTGGATGTTCTGGTGTCGATCTATAAAGATGTCCGCGTTGCTTTTGTTCTGGAACGTGCAATACATGCGGTTTTGGAGTCGGATAGATGCATTCGTGGATTTGAGTGAAAAGTCTGGTAGGATAGGATGAGAAATGTGTAGGTTTGTATGCTAGTTTTGTGTGCATATGAACAAGTTTCATTTCTGATGTTTCCCATCTGTTTAGGATGACCGCAGACCCTAACTAACCCTAACTGAGGCTGTGCTCATATAATTTTAAAAAACTGAATTGGACCAAACCAGCCCGGCCCTCCAGTTAACAAAACGGGCCGGGCTGGGCTTCGGACATGCTGGACTAGGCCCGGTACCCAGCCCAGCCCGATGCCCACCCCTATGACGCTCACCACCGAAAAGAACTCTTTTTTTTTTTTTTTGCTTAAAAAATAGAAAAAATTTTCATATGCAGGCTGCAGCTTTTGGTTCTAATTAAACTCCACTTCCCAACTTCCAACGTGCCCCAAGTACACCGACATTCAAAGATTTGGCTGGAAGGCGAGTGAGTCCAAGGCCAGGAGGACAAAAACCCCACGTTAGAAGAAACCAAAATTGGCGAAGTTGGCACAGCCCAGCCCAGCCTTACAAACCACGCCATTTAATAAACACATCACAGTTGTACTGAAGCCCATCGGCCCATGAACAACAAGAACGACGTGCATTAGATGACCCAGCTGTGTTTGTAAGCCAAAATTTATTGGCAGCATGTTCGGACTCGGCCCGAGCCTAGGTTTGACCGAGTTAGGTTCTGCTTCAAAACTGAGCATGATCAAGAGTGTCTTTTGAGTTCCAAAGTCGGGCCCGGACCTAGTTGAATATCCAATGTATGCTGGGTTTGGATTTTGGATCTAGATTCAGATGTAAAACTGCTTACTAGATCTGGATCCAGCTGTTGAAATGAAATCTTATTTGCTTTACCAAATCTGATTGATGGGTTCAGACTTTTTGTGCTCCAACAAATTCAATTCCTTGCGATATGACTAATTGGAGCTGTTGTCCTGTTTCTAAGGCTGCTTGGGTTGTTATTGGAGCAAATTTGGCCGCTATGTGTGGTCATCACATTCTTCTGTGCCGCCGTAACTCATGTGCTTCCTTCCATGACTCTCTCTTTCTTAGTTGGGCAGAAGTCAGAACCTTTTAGACTTCCAATGCCAGTTATCATGAATCCATGAGACTGTATTGCAAAGATAATGCGACTTTTCCATTGTTTAGAGCATAGTCCCAGAGGAAATGAGTTCTGGCTTTAAACTTAGTGCAGCCCAAGCAGAAATATGTAAAGACAGAATAATCTCTCCCATATATGCTGTAAAGATAGGACTAACAAAGGAGCTTGTACAACCAGACTATCAACAACAGGAGGAGATATTGTTACCAGAAATCAAGGATTTCTTTATCAGAAAAAGGCCCAGAGTTTTTTTTTAAAAAAAATGCAAAAAAACATGATAAATTAAATGTGTTTAAAATTTAAAAAAACATATTTTTTGAAACAAAAACATTAAAAATGAAAAGATCGCATTTTTTGGCGTTTTTTTACTTTGTTTCACTTTTTTCAGTTTTTTTAATGTCAAACACTTTTTTTTTTATTTTTTATTTGTTGCAAATCTACTTATTTTTTTATGTTTGTGTTATTAGTTTCTCACTTATTTTATTTTTTCTTTATTTTTTGTTTTTTAAAAGTTTTAAAAATTTACCGTATTTTTCTTATTTTTTTCAAGCTCACCTTATTGTACTTGAGAAAAACCTTGCCGTTTAAAACTCCGAGACGTTATTTGTGACTATAGACTTTAGAGATCATCAAAATTGGGTGGTCATTTGCTAATAAGTAATGGCGGATGCAAGTGAAATCCACCGGTGGTCATTTGCTAATAAGTAATGGTGGATGCAAGTGAAATCTCGGTGGGATGTATGTTTCCCATAGCCCACTCTCAAAACTTTAAATTAATGCTAAAATTTTGGTAAACTTGGGTTCATTATATGCCAGTCACCGTTCCATTGTTATTAAAAATTTGTTAATCATATATTTAGTCCCACACGAAAAAAAAAAGAAAAAAAAAGAAAAAAAAAAAAACTTCGCTCTGCCCAGGCAATGACAAACCATTCTGTCACCCATTTCATAAATATATCGTAAAGATTAAATCAGATTCATAAAACTCTATAATAAAAAAACAATGTGTTGATATAATAGATGTTTTTAGATTACATGTTTCGAGAATGTTTTGTTCTCGTTGGGGAAATAAAATGTAATTACGTCTAATGATTGACGTTGAGTCTAATAATAACATTTATAATCACATTATGTTTCTTGAAAGAAGAGAATGACAATTTTGACTTGTGTGTTTTAAGAAACACGCTCTCCAAAAATAACGAAGTCTTCTTATTAGGCAGCCTCTTAGTGGACTAATTAATACTTAATTTGAACTCTTCTATTAGTTTGGATCACACCAATTTGCATTATTGATCCTAGTTGACTTCAAGAATAGAGAGATATGAAGGGATAACAATATATTTGATTTGGATTGGATCTCCGACTGAACCATTCCCCAAAATTAGATATGAAAAAAAAAATTGATATTTGATTAAGGAATCAAACCATATTCAAACTTAAAAAATGACATCTGATTGTATTTGGATTCGAATATACATAAATATTATTTCAGATTTGGATTTGGATTAGATTTAATTCTAAACAAATATTATATATCCAACGCCCTTACATTTGAAAGTTGGCCAGATTCAGATTTGGATTTGGATTGTGGAATCGGATTTGGATTCATACATGACTTTTCTTTGTTGGTATTCTAATCCAAATTTGAGACCATATATGTGAATATCTTAAAAGTGAATACGGTCAATAGTATATTTGATTCGAATCCGATTCATTGATATATATATATATATATACCTTGAAGCTTAAACATCTTCATGAAGAATAGCATTTCCTTTGTTTTGGTAGGCTTTATTTACAATAACTTGTATATTTGACACCAAAAGGAGCTCGCTCCAGCTCATGCTACAAAAACAGTAGGAAAAAAATTAATATCCGATTAAGAAATTGGATGAGATTCGGATTTAATAAATGACATCCGATTGGATTCGGAACCAGATATACGTAAATATCTGATCAGATTTGGATATGATTTATTTCAAGACAAATATCCTGTATCTAATGCTATTAGATTTTGAAAACCGACAAAATCCAGTTCAAAATTCGGATTCGGATATAAATATAAAAATCGGATTTCTGATTCAGATTTGGATATGACTTGTTTATTCGATTAGAAAATCCGAATTCAAATCCAAATGTGAATATCCGAAGAAACATATATGATTAAAGATATATCTGATCTGAATCCGATCCATTGACTTTGGTAGATGTGCTACACTCTAGTTGATGGGTATACTACACTATACTGTCCTCATCACTTTCCTAAGCAATTCTAAACCCCGTAGATAGGAAGAAGGAAGAGAGGCTTCGGCCTATTTGGACTGTAAAAGCTTTTCATTGTCGGCGAATCTAAGCAAGCATAGGTCAATAATAGAGTGGGAACAGTGGGCGCCATCTGGCTCCTTAGTCAAGAAAGACACTGTGCATACAACAAACCTCATCGAATAATGGCACTGCTGAGAAACGGCATGTTCTGCCATGGCTGAACTCACAGCTACTTGATCAGTTGTAAAGATACGAGCAAGTTGATCACAACTGCACAGATAAGGAAATTCATTATGAACTTGAGATCATATTATAATTTAACTTGGAAGGATAAACCACTGCATTGGCCTTCTGTTTAATTAAATACTCTGTAAAGAATTTCATTTCTTTATTAGATGTGGTTGATGCAGGTCTGTGCAGCTCCAGCTGCTTGCCAACTAAAAGAAGAACACGTTCACCGGAGACCCGGTTTACTGATAATCCGAGTCGAAAACGACTCAGTCAGCAGTCAAACTTTTATGCTGTTGAATAGATTCACAGCACAGCACAGCACGGAACAGCATAAAGAGCAGAGGAAGAAAAAAGAAAACCTGCTGTTGCAGGAGAAAACACCCTCGATTTCTGGGGTCTGGTGAAGGACAGTTGGGCCACGTTAGAGACGAATGAATGGCCAGTAAGCAGGAAAAAGTTAACCCAAGGCCCTCTCATCCTCATGTGCCGCTAACGTGCTCCAATCTTTCTCTCTCTCCCACTTTATATATATATATATATATATATATATAAAACCATGCCAGTAAACAACTAGTCAAGCTATTCGAGCTCGACTAGTTAAAGTTCTCATCGTGAACGAGTTTGAGTCGAGTCATTTGTTTAACGAGTCAAGCTTGAGTTCACGCGTCGACTCGTTCAAATAATCGAGTGGAGTTTGAGCTCAACATGCAAGTATCGAGTCGAGCTCGACCCTTAATCGAGTTTGTCGAGTCTTAATCAAGTCGATATATTTAAACGAGTTTGCAAGCTTGCCAAGCCTTAATCTAGTCGAGCTCGAGCCTTAATCGAGATTGTGGAGCCTTAAACAAGTCGATATGTTCAAATGAGTTTGCAAGTTTGTCGATCCTTAATCGAGTCGAGCTCGAGCCTTAATCGAGATTGTGGAGCCTTAAACAAGTCGATATATTCAAACTGAGTTTATAAGTTTGTCGAGCCTTAATCGAGTCAAGCTCGAGCTCAACACTTAAGGATGAATATCAATTCTATTCAAACGAGTTTGTCGAGCCTTAATCGAGTCGAGTTCGAGCTTAACACATAACGATTAATATCAATTTTATTCAAACGAGTTTGTCGGACCTTAATCAAGTCGAGCTCAAGCTCAACACGTAACCGTCGAGTTGAACTCAAGCTACTTTTGTCGAGCTATTCTCGAGCTCGAGCTGCTTCTGTCGAGCTATTCTCAAGCTCGAGCTGAGTCAAACTCGATGTTTCATTAGTCGAGGCGAGCTCGAGCTGACTGAACTCAAGCTCGACTCGGCTAGCGTTCACTCCTAATCACAGTCGTTTGGGATGGATGATTAAATAAATGGTCTGATGTAGTTTTGAGAGTGTGTTTGTAAGAGGCTGGAAGCTTTCATCATTTAAACAAACCGAGAAATCCACAAATCTTATACACATAGAAAAATTGAATGCAACTCACCCACGACGGTTGTTTGTTCAATCATGATAGATGGTTGTAAATTTTTCTTTTAAAAAGAAAATGACAAGCATTTTCATCATCTAGTATTAATTTACATTCTTTTTCTTTTTGTTTTTTCCTTCAACTATATATCGCAGAGTGACCTTAGTGACTTTAGATAGCGAGAGACACCATCACTAACTTGTATATAAAGATTTTAAAGTGGTAAGTTAATTGTTTTGAGTTTATAAGCAAAACTAATTAAATGTTTAGACTACCAACCAAGCTTTGTATCTTATTTTACTCAATACTTTTGGCTTGCATAGTAACCTACTTTAACTTAACTTGGATAAAGCAAGTGCTGCTTCGCTTTAATTTTCTCTATCGAAATGTCCATTAGTTTATACATCAGCTTTCCAAACTGCTTAGAAAGCAAAAAAAGGTTTATACTTTTCCAAGCTCATATGTTTCATATTACTTGATATAATAACGCGGCCAGAAGTCCCATGTGGGCATTGCCGCATCCACCGGAGCTGATCTTCCGATTGCATTTTTCACAAAGTTTATGCTTATTTTCGAAATAATAAAAAAAATGGGCGTTTTATGGAATATGATAAAGTTTAGAGGTGGAAAATGAAAGCTGCTTTATTTCTCTTTTAGGGTTGTTCCTGTGTTCTTTATGTTGTCTCCCTGTAAAGGATGAGGGTGCGTTGTGGTGTCCCCACATCAATGACTGGAACCAGACAAGCGAGCGTGTCCGTGGGGGCTCGAACACGTGATCTCTCGCTCTCTCTTGCTTGGTCGCTCCGCAATAAGGGAAATGCGCATGGGAGGTATGATGAGGAGACCCACACCAAAAGGTGGGAGGAACAAGTGAGATGGAAAGAGGAATTGACTGAAGGATCCTTTGAGCTTCTCGAGGAATACTTTGCCTGGCAGTCTCTTTTCCTTTGGGAGCTTTGTTTGAGTTGAATATGAAATCGGGAGTGATTTGAGATCATTAGAAATCTTAAATCCAGGGAATTGATGCTTCATCCTTCATACCAAGAAAAAAAAAAATCTTTGGGAGCTTTGTTTGCGTTGAATATGAAATCCGGGGTGATTTGAGATCATTAGAAATCTTAAAACCATGGAATTGATGCTTAATCCTTCATACCAAGAAAAAAAAATCTTTGGGAGCTTTGTTTGCGTTGAATATGAAATCCGGTGTGATTTGAGATCATTAGAAATCTTAAATCCATGGAATTGATGCTTCATCCTTCATACCAATAAAAAAAAAAAATCTCTGGGAGCTTTATTTGAGTTGAATATGAAATCCAGGGTGATTTGAGATCATTAGAAATCTTAAGGAATTGATGCTTCATCCTTCGTACCAAGAAAAAAAAAATCTTTGCAAGTTTTGTTTGCCTTGAATATGAAATCCCAGGTGATTTGAGATCACTAGAAATCTTAAATCCAAGGAATTGATCTTTCATCCTTCCTACCAAGAAAAAAAAATCTTTGGGAGTTTTGTTTGCCTTGGATATGAAATCGGAGGTGATTTGAGATCATTAGAAATCTTGAGGAATTGATGTTTCATCCTTCCTACCAAGAAAAAAAAAAATCTGTAGGAGCTTTGTTTGCCTTGAATATGAAATCCGGTGTGATTTGAGATCATTAGAAATCTTAAATCCGAGGGTTTGAAGCTTCATCCTTCCTACCAAGAAAAAAAAAAAACAGACCGTAAATATGAAGTTTTAACTATAAAATGAGCAGAGGCAGAACCAGAAATTTTTCATGAGGTACACCGAAGTAAAGTTTGTAAATTTTGATTAGGGTCAAAATATAATTTTTCAAAATTTTTATTTGTAACAAGTGAAGCTTTTTAAAATTTACATGTAAGTTTTAATTTTTTTTGAGGTGGGGCTAGGGTCCATGCGGGCCAAGATCGGGTGCTTGTTTATATTGTGGGTCCTACATAACGAGATTTTAGATCAGCGATCTAAGGTTATCAAACACACCCCAAAGTATTTTTAGCAAGAAGGTTAAAATGTTCCGTTGGCTAGATCGGCTATCAAGTTGGAAAGATCCTTTCACATGACACCCAGTATGTGGGGGCATTGTTTCACGTAGGGGACTCAGGAGATCGATGCGGGATCGAGACGTGGTTAGTTGGCCACACTAAGAACAAAAAAGATGCATGTTTGGATACCCAAAAAATATTCTTTCATTTGTAAAAGAGAAATCTCTTTTTTGAGGGGCATAGCATAGCCGGTCAGACTAATGAATCCGTGAAAGTTTTGCCCTTAATTCGATTATGGAGAATATTATTGTTCTGAACTGCAAAAGGTATGTGGATGACGCGTAGTTGACGGACATCCTGCTCCCGTTCTAAGTCCCAATTCTCGAGGCTTTTTAGTTTCATTTTTTTTAATTATTTTAATCTCGTTGAGATTTTAATTCAGCATGTTTGGAGGGCGTTGCCAGAAACTTCATTGTCTAAATTTTCATGGCCCTGCAAAATGAAATGTGCTATAAATTAAGGAAATTTGATTTTAGCTTAGTGTTTACGGATTTAAATACAAGTGTAGAGTAGAGCTTAAAAAAATGTCATAATACAAATCTGGATCGGATCTAGTGAATTACTAATCAGATATTATCTGCTTCCTTACCAAGGCCCGTTAAATTGATTTAAATTTTGCTGGATATTCAACCTAAACCCAGAGAACTTGGGATCCGATCCGAAAGGTAATCTATAACTACTAAAGTACTCATAGTATATCCCACGTTGCGAATATCAGTATCGGCACTATATTGGTTTGCTCACTAATATGACATATCAGCCAACAATATCGCCTTATTTTATTTTATTTTTGAATTTAAAAGATAATTTGAAAGACTTTAAATTGATTTAAAAAATAAAGACACGTATACGTATAACCCATATTGATTCTGTATCATTTCAGACACAGCAGTAATAATAATAATAGTCTATGTCTAAGAAGGCTACCAAGGCAATTGTCTGCATATAAATTTTTTATATATATTAAACTAAATTTTTTTAAATTTTCTTGTAAAAAACTGATTTTTTTAGAATCTGATTTTAACCATTTTATTATATATTTGAAGGGCCTGCAGTTTTATGAATCGGTAGCTTTTCGTAAAAAATTTCTAGCTTTACGACTGAGAGCTCCTGCAGCTTTCCGTAAAAAATTTCTAGCTTTACCACTGAGAGCTCCCATTCGGAGCGACTACTGATGTTGAATATCAAACACCAATTTCTCATGTAATTTCCAAATGTTAGCGGAAAAATGAAAAACGTCAAAAATATAATGTGCTAAAGTTTGTTTTTGGTACAACAAATACTACAAATATCCAATTTGTTCCAAAATGCAATTAAATCTCTCTCCACATGTGGTTGATGTAGCGTGACTTGGGAATTACGGTATTTCACTTGTGACGGTGGAATATCTCAACCTTTTGACACCACACAACAGAGCTTACCACGATATCGTGCAGTTGAGAGTTCAATGCTTGTTGTTCCATTGATATACAAGTGTCAAAGAAAGATTGGACCTATTAAACGACAAGGCCTTCTTGTCACTAGAGAAAAAAAGTTACATTTTTTAGGTTTTTTTTTTCTCAATATCGAGGGAAATTACAAACATATTTTTATGTAGGAATTAAAAATCTGGAAGGTGTACGTTTACAATGTCTTGTTTCGTTTGTCCCTTTAGAGCAAAATTTCTTACCAGTGGCTTTTGATACGGAACGAGTAAAGTTTCACCAATTTGTACATCCTACGATCAAACACGTAGAAAATCCTTCCCATATTGTTAACGGAAAGAAAAAAAGGTTGGTCTTAATAGAGTCGGAAGTTTTTCTTAAGAAAATATTTTCTTGTCCTCAAACGGCCCCTACGTGAAAGTTTCACTTTGAATAGAATTGATATTCATTGTTACCTATTGAGTTTGAGTTCGACTCGATTAAGGCTGAATAAACTCGTAAACTCGTTTGAATATATCGACTTGACTAAGGCTCGACAAACTCGATTAAGACTTGAGCTCAACTCGATTATTTGAAAGAATCGACTCATGAACTTGAGCTCGACTCATTAAACAAATAACTCGGCTCGAAATCGTTCATGCGCCAAGCTTTAATGAGCCGAGCTCAAGTAGCTCGACTCGTTGTTCACCCCTAACTAAGGCCTAGTTACTTTTGAGCAATGGTTCCGATTTGAGAAGTATGCAAGAAAGTATTTCCCTTTGGTGTTTGAGAATTTCTAAAGCAGAAATCAAGAGCCCCATTTAGAATGAAATCCAGAACACGGATTCTTGTACTCTGAAAATCCAATCTGTCCTTTAGTAGTAAATGTTCCCCGGAGACCCATTTGATGCCCAGATTGTTACGATCTAGTGATTTTGCCTCAAAATTTGTGTAGATTTATAAATACTATGTTACAGGGTTTCATAAATCTGCTCAATTTCATTAAATAGTAACAATAAAGAGCACACATATAGATCAGCTATCAGAGTTATACTGAGTATATAGTTGACATATAACTTTTTTGGCAATAGTTGGGTTTTTACATATTATATTTAATATAATTCAAATTTTTTTGTGTATTTAAAAGTTGGATTCAGATTCAAATGTAAAAACAAAAGTAGGATTTGAATCAGATTCGGATTGATAATTTAATCATCGGATCCGATTTCACTATGGACTTTTTCTTTTCTTCCATTCGTAAACAGCCATTAAATGGTAAACCATATATTTGATGTGAATCCACTTGGCTAAAACTTTTTCATGAGGCGGGCTGAATTTAAGTTTTTAAATTTTGATTAAGACCGATATAATGATTTTTTAAAATCTTTATATATAACAATTGATTTTTTTTTTTAAATTTACATATAAATTTTCAATTTTTTTTAGGTGGGACCAGGGCATGCGGACCTACCTTGGCTCCGCCTTTGAGTCTCCCCCTCCAACTCCCAACTCCCAACTCCCAACTCCCTTTGGTTTAACTATGGTTTATTCAAGGTTAGTGGCACATGGAACCAAAATTACATGGAACTTTACACTTTGTACACCAAATAACATATCTGCCATGCCTCAACTTTTGGTACTTTTTTTTTTTTACTTCAGTTAAAATGGGAAAACCTGGAGATGAATCCCTATTGATACCAGAAATTCAACTTTTGAACCATATTTTAATTTCACCTATGATGGACACTAGTTCAATATCGGACATGAAAATTTCACCTGTAAAAATATCTCAAGATGTACCGAATGCGTGAAATTTTACCCATTTACTTCATCTTGAATTAAACGTATTCCTACATGTTAGTTATTGACTATTTTTTCCTATATTAATTTGGTACAAGAAATGCTTTTTAATTCAATTTATTTTCATGTAAAATATTAAATTTTCTACTATCAAGACTTCGGTCTCATATGAGTTATTGATTTTTTATAATTAAAAATTGATGCACTTATTATCATATTCTTCTTACAATCATAATTATATATTATTCTTATAGTCATATTTATAAAGTTTGATTGCATAAAGAGTACTGTAATTTATTTATTTTGAAGACCATATTTTTTGTGTCTAATTTAAGTGGCTTGGTATATTCTTGCAACTTTTGATTGGTGGTTGAGAGAAAAAGGACCTGAAAAATGAGATAAACCATTTTTGTCATTTAATGTTAATTCACAATTTTTTCTGTCTTTTTTTCCAACCGTCAATCTCATAGAAATCAAAGGCGAAGATGGTTTCTAAGAGTGTAGTACCAAATTTTCAAGATATCTTTTTTTTTTTCCTCTTTGTACTTATGTCTATGTGCCTTAATGAGGTCGGGGCGAGGTACGGCCATTTGCAACTGGACCCGACCCGCTTTACGAATCACTTGGTCGACGGTTGATGGCATTCTTGATATTGCTCGAACAGATAAGGGTACTTCTGGAGCCGCTGCACCTGAGGAGGTCAAGCCTGCGTTGGAATTTGGCGACCGCGTGACAGCTGGATGTCGGTGATGCCTCTTCCGATTCGTCGTTTAGAAAACCCGGTTTGTTATTGGCACAAACCGATTCGAGTCAGTAAATTACATTTTTTGCACGGGAGCAGTTAAAAATCCTTTAAAATAATTATTATTTTTCCTTTTTTTTTATATTCAAAATTCATATCTTTCTAATGGCTGTAGTCCACTTAAGGCTTTTTTTTTTATTTTTTTTGCTTAACACCGTGAAGATAAAGAATCTCAACTGTAGATCCAAACTTATCCGATCCCAGGTTTGTTATCCGAATGTGAACTGGACGTTTATCCTTTTAAAACCTTGTATTTGCGTTAGTTTTGTTTTTGGTAAATTAGAATCGGCCTGTATTTTCATTTATATAGATTAT
Source organism: Nymphaea thermarum (assembly GCA_011799765.1). NCBI lineage: Eukaryota > Viridiplantae > Streptophyta > Magnoliopsida > Nymphaeales > Nymphaeaceae > Nymphaea > Nymphaea thermarum. Next base: position 133,681 of record JAANDH010000218.1, on the reverse strand, counting down.
GAATGGGTGCTTTGAAATATTTCAAATTTCAAGTCCCGTATCGGCTAACATCCTTTTAGTTTGATAAAAGACCGATAGGTAACGTTCAAATGGATTTGTTCTTATATTAACTGTTTTTAACGTGAAACAGTGGCCCCTAATGAGTGGGGGGCAACCAACGACCCGGATCCAAAACTACTGGAAAACACATCATACAACAACTGTCGAAATTATTAGGAGAATAGCGTCCACGAAAATCAAATAAAAACAATTCGCCACCCTTTTTAACATGGAACAAGTTTTCCTAACAAAGAACTCCTCAAGGTGTATAGTATAGCTGGTCAGTGGTCCGAAAAGCATACATATAAAAAAAACATATCAGATTTCCGCAGGGGCAACGAGGGCTCATCTTGAATTTTTTTTTTTTTTCTGGTAGTAGATTGTTAACCTCGTATTCACCCCTGAAGTTTGAGGGACAAAAATTGAAAATATCTTCATAAAAAAAATGTATTCATCTCTCTCCAAAAATTCTCCTTTTACAAGTCAAAAAAGTTTTTTTTTTAAAGGATGTAGAGGTGGTAGTGTATTGGGCGGCAATGTGGTTTGGCTCCTTTAAGGACTCATGTTCGAATCATGGAGTGACCACTATCACGTTCTAGTGTGCTATATCTCTAGACCGTAAAAAGTCCCAAAACATGTCTCGTGAACTCATGAATGCACTAGTAGGGCAGTGGTTTCTCTTAAGTTAAGTGGAATGAACCCCTCACCCTTAAAACAAAAAAAATCACCTCATGAAAATGCACACCTAAGTTCTTTTCTGTTTTCATCACTTAACTGCAATGACAGTAAATGTTGTCACTTGTTTTCCTTTTTCTTCTTCTTTTTTTGTTTTCTTCACTTAACTGCAAGGACAGGAAATGTTGTCACTGGTTTTCCTTTTTCTATTTTTTTACCTTAAGTTGAAGCTTCTTCTTTCTCCTTTTCCAAGTATACCCCAAAAATGTCAAGATGGAAGCAGGGCTGAATTTGGATCTTGGTTAACAGTATTGACCCGGTTGGCAGGTCCTTTGGTCTATAATAACGTCAAGTTCGGGTTTCGATATTATCAGCTAAACTGGATGGCACAGCTCATTGAACTGGATCCATTTTATGCGGATCCACGATCCTGTCTGAACCCAAAAAATGTAAGACACACCGAATTTGGTTAAAGATCTAAACAGTATCATTTAAGTTGTGTTTGATTACCGAGGATCTCAGATCCACAGTGATCTCTGTTCAATGCAGATTTGAAACCGCAGTTTTCAAAACCGACCCTCCCCGGTCCGATTTCGAATCCTCACTTTTTACATTAAAATGTGGATTTGAAATTCCCGTCGGGGGTAGAAGCTGAAATCCGGAGTTTGGTACAACTGTGGATTTTAGCTATCAAAGATTTGAGATTCCTTTGGATATGAGATCCATGGGAAATCACTCACACCACTTAAATGCTCCTCATCTGGACATGATGAAAACTGTTCAGAGGATGAACTTCAAATGAGATTGGACATTTGCAACCCTGATTTGGACCCAAAATCAAGACATAGCAATAGAAATAGATCCAGTTAGAAGTTTACCATCAACTCGATCCAAAACCCTTTCCAAATATTGGCTTGCTTTATAAAGAAAACATATTCCACATGTGAGAAGGAGGAATATTTCATCTTATCATTCGAGAAGAGAGCCCAAAGTTCCCATCATTCGTTTTATTGCTTTAAGATACCGGGCCAAATTTCAGTAGCTCAGTGCTTTAACTTACATATTAATGTTCTTCTTTTGCACACATGCAGTAGCTCAGCGCTTTAACTTACATATTAATGTCCTTCTTTTGCACACATGCAGTTGACGTTCTAAAAATTTGAAATAAAGACTGACGACCTATCAACCCCTATTCTGTCCATTGTGCCAACATCTTATAGAAAAAAAAAATGCATGCTATTTGGAATGCTTTTTGTCAAAATATTTATAAGATCAAACTATATGCATTATAGAAAAAAAAAATGCATGCTACTTGGAATGCTTTTTGTCAAAATTTTTATAAGATGAAACTATATGCATTATATAAGCTGATATACACGTATCTATTTGTATACAATGAGCCTATAATAGGTGATATTATAAATAATGAGCCGAGGAAGTAGCATCCATTTCCTTCATTCTTAGCACATTTAAATATATAATAAGGCGACTTTTGGCCACGGAGCATATACTCTAATCACCGATGAGCATTTTCCTTTTGTCACATAACAGGAAAAGGCAAGACCCAATTTGTCAATTGCTCAAATGTGAGGGATGAATTTGGAGAAGATCGTAAGGCCAAAAACCACTGGCATTCAGGGGACTAGTCGTATCGGTCAAGCGTCAGAAATTTTTCATCTTAAAACTATAGTTTCATAATTTAAATAAAACTAAAATATAATTTTTTAAAATTTTTTATATAAATTAAATTAATTCTTTTTGTTTAAACCTGAAGAGGCTCGCAGGAAACGACATCTTGCTCCTTAGAGGTTTTACTTTTATATATATTTAAATTATTGATATTAATAAATAACTGAATAAAAAAGCAAATATTATAATATATCAATTTGGACATTCCAAACGAACAACTGCCCACGTCTCCCGACGGCGAGAGAGAAGAAGAAACCCTAGAAAAGAAAAACAATGTGGGGAGAACGTCTTCCTAATTGGACCCTCTCCTTCACATGACCACATTTGGAATAAAAAGATTAAAAAGGACCAAGGAGCACGTTGAACCGGGCCAGAGGCCAAGAGCAGAGTCCTCTCTCTCTCTCTTCTTTCTCTCTCTTCTCTCTTCATCTTCTTCACTGGCATGCCCATCCAGACTGTCTTTCTGTCTGCCCATCTGTCTCTACGTTTTCTTTCATTTATTTAATCCCATCTGCACAGATTTCCCCCGGTTTTTATATACCCCACAAACCAACCAGTAATCCCACTCTATGAATCTCGGCTCTCTCTCTCTCTCTCTTTCTGCTTCTCAAGCTCCTCGCAACCCATCCTCCTTTCGTTCGTGACCGTCGTCTTCTGAGAGCTGGGGCTGTTAATTTTGCAGAGAGATCAAGTGGGGAAGATTGAGGGTGTGAAGATGAGTACTGAGTTGGTGGTGGAGAAGAAGGGAGGACAGGGGCAGCAGTTTGGAGACACGACGCTGACGAAGGTTTTCGTGGGAGGGCTTGCATGGGAGACGCAGAAGGAAGCCATGAGGTCGCATTTCGAGCAGTTCGGCGAGATACTTGAGGCCGTCATCATCTCCGACAAGGTCACCGGCAGATCCAAGGGCTACGGCTTCGTATGTTCCTCTCTTTTACTCTGCTTTGATCAGGCGGACTTCCCTTTTCTTGTTTTCTTTTCCTCGAATGCCATGTCATTGTTTATGAAGATCTTTTCTTTCTTATTTATGGAAGGTGACTTTCAAGGAACCCGAAGCGGCTAAGAAGGCCTGTGAAGATGCGACGCCTGTGATCAATGGCCGCAGGGCCAACTGCAACCTCGCCTCCCTTGGTGCGCGCCGATCTCGTGCGCCCACTCCCCAGCCAGGTTTTCGTCACCATCTCTCTCTGTCTCTCTCTCGCTCTCTCGCATTTCAAATGATAAAAGTTCAATGATTTGGTTGTGGAGAATGATAGAGGAAGAGGGCATCCTCTGTTCTTCCTGAACCGTATTGACTTCCATTCATTGTTACAGTTACATAGATCAAGGACAGGGAGAAGACATGAGTCAGAGCCTTGGGCTCGGTGAGCGCAAGTCTCTATGAGCCTTGGATTTGACAATGTTGACCTCTGCCGACTCTAGTCCTAGAGTTTTCTTTGAGGCCAATGTAATGAGCCAAAGTCCTCATTATATATATGTATATATGAATTTGGTAATCAAAATTGTGATGAGAGATCAATAACCAGAATTTTAATGTTATAATAAGCCTAAAAGCACATCGATCCAATGAAAAAAAGTACATTTTGCAATGTTGTTCAAGCTGTTTTCTGTTAACAATTAACATGATTCCTCTCTTCCTCTCTCCCTTAATTTCTTTTCTCCTTTCTCTTGACCATTGGAGATGTGGGTGTTGAAGGGCCTACCAACAACAATACCAGCAACAACACTGGAACGAGGACCCTCGCAGCAGCACCAGCCGGCGGGGCAGTCCAGTGGTATTACCCAACGGGCGCTGCAGCTGCTCCCTTTCACCACCAGCAAGCTGTCCCCTTCCATGCGTATGGGTATGCCTTATTCCCTACCTCCTTCACTCTCTACCCTCTCCATAGTTTTCGTCAGATCCATCAATCAAGTCAACAATTCTCTCTCTCTCTCTCTCTCTCTCTCTCTCTCTCTCTATATATATATATATATATATATATATATATATATATATATATATATATATTTGTATTTATATATATATATTATATATATGTCTGTTGTAGATCGTGCAAATTAGTTGGGAGGAATCCGAATATGTTATGACTGTTTGGACCTCAACTAGATATAAGGATCCCCTTGAAGCCATGGCTCGGGGGTTCAATGGTCAGAGGAAGCTTCTCCTGCGGATCCAAGGTCATTTGGAATCTGCTTTCAGGGTGGAACCCAATTTCCTCTGTTAGCCTCTCCTATAGATTCCCCACATCATTTTGTCTTTTTTCCACTAAAATATTTGTTCTTCTTTATCGTCTGGCCTTTTCTTTCATGTGATTGTTACGACACTCTCGTTAGGAGATTTCTTGTAAAGCTGCCAGTAGCTTTTAGATATTATTATTTATCATTTATTGCTTTTGCTCTTTCAAAATAATTAAGTTGGACGACTTTATGCTCCTCCTGCATGCGCTGGGGCGGTTGTGGGGAAATGGGAAGGGACCATGGTGATGTGCTGGGAGGGAACTTGGCCTCTGCTAACAGTGTGAAGAACCATAGAACTCACAAAAGGATCCACAGGAATCCGGTTTAGGCCACATCTGTTCTCTGGGCTCTTAAGGCAATCATCTTCCCAGGCTTTTGCTTCTTCTCTACATTTAAATGGGATCTGGGCAATGGGATATTAATGGCTATTCGATGTGCCTGTTTAATGAATGAACCAAGCTGCTCAACTCGATTAGGGTTGTGGCAATCTCACCAAGTTACAGAAGTCAGCTTAAGCAGGAACATGGTCATTCAACTAAGCTCGATCCGACCAAGGTCAGTTAAAGAAGACTTGTATAATATTCATGCATATAGAGTGCCTGGCTTGGGGACCCATCAACCCATCTTAGTCTGTTTAAAGTGTTGATCTGCAAAAGTTGGTGTAGTGGGGAAGCATATGGCTGTTAGATGGTCTGTTATGGTTCCATTTTCGTGTCTGTTACTCTTCATTCTAAAGCGTGCTTACTTGCTAAGCTGAGATTTCAGGCCTTTTGAGCCACATGTGGGCTTGTGCAGGCAGTTGCCCACACAGTCCTATAAAATCCATTCATTTACATATTAGTTGACCCCAGCTATTTGCTTATTTATATGTTGGTGCCCCACAATCATTTATTTATTTGTATATGGTGTTTCTCAATCATTTTACTATGCATTTGAAGGGTCTATTTTTTTTTTGAATTAGTGCCCTTCAGCCAAAAATTTCTGGCTCTATTTCAGGTCTCAATTTCACTAAGGATATGCTTCTCTGCCTGAATAGTACTCTTTGTGTGTACTTTCTCTGAAGTGTACGTACACCCAAAAACTGAGTAAAGAAAATCGGACTTCTGATCACTGATATTCTTCACCTGATTTCAAGTATAAAAACTGTAGGGTGGTGAAGGAAATTGGTTGCTTTTATAAGTGCCCTTAAACTCATTTTAGCAAAAAAGAAAAGGGAAAGAAAAGAATCTGCGAACAATTACTTTAAAAGCATTGTTATTGTGTGAATGCCAGGTTGTAATGGCCATTTTGCCTCCATGGCCTGAGAAGTCAGGTCTTGTCAGAGAACAGAAAAGGTCTTGAAAGGAAAGAAAACAAGATCTATTCAATGAGCCAGCTTGGGGAAGCTTGGCAGAATCTAAAAGCTTGATCACAAGTGTCTCCAAAAGTACTGTTATTTTGTGAATGCCAGGTTGTAAATGAGCACAGGAAGAAGGCATTTCTGTCAGAACACAGGCATATATACTAGATAAAAGGAGAACTTAGGGACATGTACCATACAACAGCTTGTGTGGCCCCTCAAGCTCCTTGTGCTTGCAGTAATAGAACATCACTGTCATGTGTCACATGCAGGACCATTATGAGACACATGCTAACCACCCTCTTAAATCGGTTCGCGAATCAGTCGAATTTGGTACGAGGGCCTTGTCATTTTCTGTGAACCAGATTTGATTTCAACGCGTTTTCTTAATGTATTTAGATCTCCTGAATCCCAACCGTTTGCACGTCAAGATGAAGCCGCTTTTATGAAGCACATCTGAAACGAGTAAAGTTGAGCAGTTGCATTACTCAAAACAGAACCTAACTCTTTGACTTGCATCTTGGTCTTGTGCTGCAGGTATTCCCCTGCTTATTATACTGATCCAACATATAACCCGGTCAGTGTTTATTCCTTGTTTGCATTTTGTTTTTTTTAGGAAATAAGTATGTGGTCTGAATCTTGCTGATATTTCAAGTTGGAATTTTGAGATGCAGAAATTGGGGTATGGTGGATCTTATGTTACTGGGCAGTATCCACAGTTCTACCACGCCCAAGGGATGATGAGTCCAAGCACAGTGCTTCCTGTGTACCCTTACTTCCATTTCCATCAGTCGCAGACCATGGGTCTCCCTGCCCAACTCTTCCCTCAAAACACTGCTACTGCTGCTGTTGCCCCTGCTACTAACATGCCTGGCTATATCTCTAAGCCTTCTCCCATGGCCTCCAATACAGGTAAAGATTTGTGCATCCGGTGTCTCATTTGACAAATGATACGTATTCTTGTGTGTGCATGCATGCGTGCACCTGTATGCACACCTGTATGCATGTGTTCGTGCAATAATTCTGCAAACACATGCACATGTTTCACCTGGTAATTGTAAATGGGCAGCAACTTGGAATGAAATTTGAACCACAGCCAAGTTCTTGAAATAGCAATCTATACACAGACCTGGAACAAATTTTCTTTTAAGACTATAAACCTTGGCATAAAGCGACTTCAATTTGAATTATAAGTCATGAAAAGTATTTCATTTTCACTTATTAAATTTTTACCTTTTCACGCCAAGGCTGACGACTAATGAACGGACAGTTTATTTGACAATGCAACAGGCATGACAGTGCAGCAGAAGGTTTCAGTAAGGGAAGCATAGAGAGGAAAGGTGGCCCAGTCGCAGCACAATTGGAAGAGAAATTTCTATTTTGATATTCTGGGACCTTTTTCCTGTTTCCTTCTTTTTTGCCATCTTCATAGCTTGATTGCATTCATTCATTGTCTAACCAAGGGAGCATCTTGGAGATGCAAAAGAAAGATCTGTAACTGAACAGGCCACTGCCCGTTTACCAATGTATTTTATGGTAAACTTCAATTTGGCTTCTTCCTCCCGAAAAAACAAAGAGAAAAATTGTTCATGGAAATGTGGATGTCTGGTTCATAATATTGTTCATCACTGACTGTTTTCAACTAACGACCGCCCTTTTTAGGGTGTCTCTACAAGGCCCGGAACTGGTGATGAAGGTGTCCATTGATTCAGTTAAACAGAGAATCAGAGTATACAGAAAATGAAACTGTTTACAAATTTTACTCACATATTTAAACCCCTGCTAAATGGCGGAGAGAGAAAGAACAGGTGAGTGAAACGAACTGATTCCCTTTACTTAGCTTAAGAAATCTTCTTATTTCCGGAATTTCTTCATGAGATTCGATGCTTACTATTTTGTTCCTCGTTAATTAGTTTCCGAACAGACAGAGAAATGCTTAATCTAGTTTTGCCATCAAAAGGGAAAAACTGAAAAAATAAAAGGCAAAAGCGAACGCTGTGACGAGATATTTTCCTGCAGGCGTTGCAGTATCCCAATTTGGTAATCAATGCAACTCCAAAGGGAATCATGAATTGAATGTTTCTACCCCGCAGATGCAGTCCCTTTCCTGATCTGAACATTTTACTACGAAAACAAGTTCATTTGGCTACTTCCTAGAAAAAAATTCTGAAGTTTTTATTTGAAAAAAATGTGTTCTAAGTAGAGTTGAAAGCGATCAAAGAAGAATAAATGACACCATTCATCAACGAAACAAGACACCAAGGTGAATCCTAAAGATGGCATGATATCACTCACCATAAAGTGCTTTTTTTTTTTAAATTTTTTTCCTTCAGAAAACAATATCAAAGACGCCCACATGTCTGACGCTATCACATTCTTGCTACTTAAATGTCTGATGTTATTTCCCTTCAGATTGCGTCAAATGAGTTGTTTGATGTATAAAAACTAAAGGCGGAGAGACAAGCGAACAGCTGTGCTAGACTTTGGGCATCTTGGTCTGTGTCCCACAATGGGCCAGAGATGGGCATGGACCCCTCTCATGGGCCTGTCAGGGACCCATCAAGCAGCTGGCTGAGAAGAACCATGGGGGACATGATAAACTAAATGCACCCTTATCATATGCTCTTCTTGGAAATATGCTCTGTCCTCAAGAAGTGATGGACCTTTCACCTTGTGAAGGAAACTGGTATTGTTTGCGCTGAGACCAATAACCTTGGTTATTTGGAGAGAAGAATTTACGTTCTTAGAATTAACACGCTCTCTCATAAGTATGTGCAGTATGGTGGGACAATGAAGTAGACACTATCAAACTGACTATAAATCAGAAAGGGTAATGGGCAGCCATGAGGCTGAGTCCAACTTTCAAAACGCCGGAGAGGATGAATCTCGACATTTCTTCGCCGGAGGAGGGCGAACGGATGCTTGCCGCCAGGGAAGCCCCCCAAATAGCGGTCTTCGGCACAAATGGGAGGAAGACCTGCCATGGAGCTCGAGATATTAAGGACCTTCGTGCTACGTCCTTATGTAATACTACTTACAAAATTTTTATGAAGCTAATGGCTGTCTGGCTGATAGGATAAACCTCCTTTAGCAGCCAGAGTTAGTGGGGATGATCAGGGGGCTTTTCTCCCTAAGCATAATATCCATGATCAATCTAGTTCTTGAAATTATTGATAGTCTAGAATGAAGCAAAGGGGAAATTGTTTCCTGATGAAGATGGAATTGTCTAAAGCTTTCGACAGGGTTAGATGGAGATTTTTGAGCCGAGCATTTCACATTTGTGATTCTCTGATGGTTGGGTGAAGAAAGAAATCAAGTGTGTCTGTAGGCCGCCTTTTGTGGCAACACCAATGAAAGGGGCCGATTGACAGTTAGAACTTTCATGCATCTGCCACAATAATGAAACAATTACATTTACGAAGATTTTCATTTACCAAACGACCTCTAAATAGGCAAGAACGCTCATACTTTCCTAGTCAGGGAGGCCTCCACGAGGAAGGTCCATTCTCTCCCCTTTTCTTTACCATTGTAGTGGAAATTGTACCCAGGACAGGAGGTTGAAATGGAGTTGAAAAAAGGCAAGATTAAGTTAAAAAATGTCAAAGATTTCTGGTTTTCATTTCCCAAGCATCAGCAGATCTTGACAAATCATATCTTGTGAAATGTTTCCTGTCTATCATTCTATGTGAAACTGTCAAATCATATCTCAAGTTCTTAACAGTCGAAAGCAAATGTTTCTTTTTTCTTCTTGTGTGGTCAGGAGATTAACTCCAGAAACCGTTGCCAAATGCAAGTGGACCATAGTTGCATAAACTCAGGACAGCTATGCGCTCAGCTTCATTGAAACCATAATTGAATGTTATATTGCTTGCATGGAGAAGAATGGCCGTAAAATACTTGCCTTGTGTTATATCCACACGCTTCGAGACATGAAAAGTGTGCATCAAACTGCCTCATCAACAAAAACGCATCAAGGCGTCTCCACGAGGCGCAGATTTACCTGAAGCGTGCTCCTTGCAGTTTCTGTCTAAAATCTTTTTAACATATCAGTTTTTTAAAGTGTTTTATCATTAATGCTGAGTCTGCCATAGCAAAAACCCCATTTTCAGGCTTGCTCTTTTCCAACGTTCCACCAATCTCCGGTCATATTTTCTCTCCATCTGAACCTTTCCAGAGTGCAGATGACAACCAAGCTGCATTTGCCGTAAGAGGCTACCGGTTCATGCCAGAGGTAGCCACTATAGCCACCGGAGTCCACCGACATTATTCATACATGTCATAAAATAAATGAATCAACACCTTCTTAACCTAGGTGTAGGTACCTCACCGTCGTTGTGTTGCTGGTAGCTAGCCTGACGCTTGCTGGAGATGGCCGGAGGCAGCAATGGCAGCTTCCGTCGGAGAGAGAGAGAGAGAGAGAGAGAACTAAAAGGGAAAGTAACTATGGAGGCCTTGGTGAGGGGTTAGAAATGTTATAACAAAAAGATGATTATGTTGCCTCACTTGCTAAAGGAATAATTTCAGAAACAAGTTGGCAACTTTTTGTTTTAGTGTTTTTACTAAGTTTTTGAAAAGTTGTAGGATTTGGTCGTCAATGTTATGCTTCACCTCTCTTCTTTTCATTTTGCCTCACTTTATAGGTTCACCTCTCTTCTTCTCTTTTTGCCTCACTTCACAGGTTTAGAGCTTCGTTTCGCCTTGCCGTTTCGCGTCATCACATTTAACAACATTGCTGAAAACCACTTAGAAATTGACAATAGGTACCCAAAAGATAAACCATATTGATGAAATATAAAAATATCATGAAGGAGAGGGGAAAGAGCCGTAACTGGTTATTGGTTTTCTTTGAAATTTCACTTCCATGAGGAAGAATAATATGCATGAATTCTTGTTGATGCATCTTTCTCACGATAGGAATTCATCAACCACAAAAGCCGAGAGAAGAGAACAAGAAAAGAGAAAATGGGAAGAGAAACATTGATGACAAGCAGAGATAGAGAGGAGGCCTTTGGGCCCTGGAGGTGGGAATGTGATGTGCACAATCTTGCGCTTCACACAATGAATCGCATGCATCGTGCACTAAGCATGGGCATCCGTCCAGAGGCCACTTGGACTTTCGGTTTCTGGCCCACAGGGACGAAGCCAAGATTTTTTTCAAAGGCGGGTCAAATGGTTCGACAAACTTATTCGGATAGGGTCAAACTAAACTCGAATCTAAAAAATACATTACAGAACTAAAAAATTTCAATTTTTGTAATGTATTTTTTTTTTTAATTAGTTGGGGTGGGGCCACGGCCTAGGCGAGCCCCCTCCCTCCACCCCTGCCGGCCCATGCCCGAGTTCAAATTGGGCTCGGCTGAACAGGGTCAAGCCATGCCCGATGCGGACCCCTATCATGCACGATAACACTTCAGCCAATCACTGTAGTGTGTTTTGGTTGAAAAAGCCAACGAGACATCACAACTTGGCTCAGGTTGACACAATGGTTAGGGCAGGGATTGGTCGATGGTTATTTTTTGTTTTGAATCTCCGAAGCATCTTCTTTGTGCTACAAAAGGAAAACCATTGACACAAGTTGAAATGCAGCAGGACTGGCATACCAAGACACCAAAAGCATGCCATGTATCATAAGAAGACACGAGATTAGATGAAAGCTTCAGCTCTTTTCTGATCGGTAGGATGCAATACTCATTCTACTCACCTGAAATGTTTTTCACTGGTGATCATCACCAGTGAAATGGATAAGATAGAGAACACCAACTCACCATCCTACGTGGTGAGAAAAAAATTATGAAAATATACAGTTTTATGAACAAAATATGAGGAGGCTTTTCCTTGTATGAAAAAACAACTTCTTGTAGATGTTATTCTTGTTTTTAGATGGTTACAATTTTCAGAGAAAAAGTCCAACGTCTCAATGCTGACGTTTTTTGCTGAATCTTTGCCCTTTTAACCACTGAACAAGATTCTTATGTGTATGTATATATATGTATATATAACCATGTATATATATATATGTATATATAACCACCGAACAAGATTCTTATGTGTATATATATAACCAAACTTACCTTACTACTCTATGAAGTCAAGATAAACAATGCATGGTTCAAATGTTCGATATATACACGGATAAAACATTCAAGAATAATCAGTATTTGGTACAAAAATGTGACGAATTTAAAAAGTACATATGCATGTAACAATTATTATCTCTTGGCATGTTTGTAATCACAATTTAAAACCTGGTTTTGAAATATCATCTAAATACCCCCAAATTTTATTGGGAATTTTTAAGAATAGGTTTCAAAACATTAATTTTTTATGAATAACCTTGCGTGTGTGTGTGTGTGTGTGTGTTTTTTTTGGGTTTGCAGTTTTGGCCAATTCTAGTTTTCACATCATCCAAGCACACCCTAAACCTGGTTTTGGAGGCAAAACCAGGTTTTGCTTGAAGCACTTAGTTTGGGGCTGGAGTATTTGCTGCCATCCTCAAAAACTTGATTTTGTGAAAACTAAGTTTTGTCAAGAAGTAGATTAAAAAACAGTTTTTAAAACCTAGTTTGGATGCTTGAATGAAAAGATAAAAACTTAAAGAGGAAGCAAAACTCAGTTTTACTGAAAAACTTGAAAGGGATGTAGTTATGAAAGCAGATTACTTCAAAACTAGATTTTGGTAAAACCTAATTTTTATGTCTTCCAAATGTGTCTGAAATAATGTTTTGAAGGCAAAACTAAGTTTTGTCTCCTTAACTGGGCTTTAGGTTACCATCCAAATGTCTTTGGGCTATCCACATGGGTCTATAGGCCAACAGGCCAAGACGTAACCTGTTCTTGTGTCGAAACTTTCTCGCTCTAATCTGTTGAAACTTGTGAGGAATTCTTTTGGCTTCATATGTAAATGTTTGTAACATTCTATGTTGGAATACTGCTGGGTGTTTGAATCATGGTTGGCTGATTTGCTGAATTGGCTCGAGAATTGCCTGAGTCAGCTCGGATCGCTAGAAAACCTGGCCACAAGTCCAGGTTCGCCCTTGACTCGTTTGATTTAAGTTATTTTAAAACTCGATCGAGTCGACGAGTCAACTCACTGAGAAGACGAACCAACTTGGTGACCGATCATTGGCCGATTTTAAGTCCAATTTCTCATTTTCAGATTGGAACGAGAATTGATTCGAAGACTAAGCTTGGGTCGACTCGATAAGGAGTTGGGCTCGAACTAACTAATCTGCACCCGAAACCCAAACTTTGAGCTCGGCCCTTAAAACTTGAGCCCTAACCAGAGACCGGGCTGGGCTCGGGCTGGATCTGGAGCTGCCAGAGCAATTCTCTCTCTCTCTCTCTCTCTCTCTCTCTCTCGCGCGCTCTCTCATTTTTGCTTGCAACTCAAACTGGCAGGACAGAAGGTAGAAGCGCCACAAAGGAGGGAAGAAGACGAAGGATGGAAGCATTGAGGGCGTCTTATGGGTCATCGTCAGAGGATTCAGATGACGATTCTTCTCTGGAAAGAAGCAAGAAGCGGGCAGCAGTCAGCCCTCCCTCGCCGGAACCGCAATCCCTTCCCCCTCCTCCTCTTGACCTCTTGGATCCGCCAGGTCAAAAATTTCTCGTGTAACTGATGCATGTTTATCTACGCTTCATCATCAGCGTCACCGTTGTCTTATTTGAATGAAAAACGAACATGTACTGTAATTTCTTCTGTTGGTTATTCTTAGTTTTTTTTTTGGTTGGTCCGCAAATGGGTCGAATTGTTTGGGAACTGTTCGAGGTGTGACTAATCTCAAAAGTTATGGGAATTGAGCTGTAATCCTGCAGAAAAGAACTAGATGTTTGTGTTAGTTGGACTAGTGCATGGGTCGGTTAGTCAAATAAAAGTGACAGAGCTCCCGATTGAGTGTTTGGGATATTGATCTGGTTGAGGTCGTTGAGGTTCAAAGAGGCGGCAACACACTTTTCTGGCTGATAATTTTGTGAGGTTAACAGGAGTTGAAGTTGGGGTGATATCAATGGAAATCCTCGATCAAACAATACAGTTTTTCAGTGCTTGAAGGTTCAATGCAAAATCTGCTTGGTAATCAAGAGACAAATTTAGTCCTCAGTTCGTGATTTTCTTTTGCAGTTGAATGGTTGCCTTGAAAATTTCACATGCTTTTTTTTTTTCATTAGACGTAATACATTCTGAAGGTACTTTTTAGGCCACTGGGGATTCTGTGGTTTTGCCATACTGTATTTGCGAGTACTACCTTGATTTAGTTGATTATAATACACGTTTAAGAAGAAGTTGATGAACTTTAAGAAGTTTAAGAAGCCTTCCTTGCACGTGTTTGGCCCTTGTATGGCTTCCTTAAGTAATGGCGTGATTCGTCGAGTAGGTGGTTGGTTCCGTGGTTAGTTCTGTTTTCTTAATGATCTAAGTTCTCTCTACTGCTTTATAAGTCTTATTTTGTGGTTTTTTAAAATGATTATTTCTTTAGAAGTACAATATTTCTCTTGCATTTTGTTGACAGAACCACTGGGGTAAATATTCAGCTTTAAATGTTACTATATATTACCTACTATTGCCAAGAAAATGGATTGGACAATTCAGTCTCTAAAACAGTGAATCCATGTGGTTAATAGTAATAATTGTCCTCTCCTCTCCCTATGTTAGATTATCAGAAATAGGTTAAAGGATTATTTGATTATCCCATGCCTAGAGATCATAAGAATTTTACAGTTGCAAGTGTTGTTTCATTGTCAAGACATAAAATGACCCTTTGAAGATGAATGAAAGCCGTGTGAGGGATGACAGGCAGCAGTTCACTGATTAGTCAATCTTAGCTCCTTTAAGCAGAGAACAGAGCCCTAAGAGACCGTACTTTGCTTTTACGAGTTAATTGACAAAGAATCACAAAGTGTTCTTATTGCATTGAGTAATCTCTGGAGTTAGAGTTCTCCACATGGGTATGTCAATAGATATAGACCTTCCTTTTTATAGTATGTAGGTTTCTTGTTCATTGGCTATGTAGATTTCTTGTTCATTGGTCGTCTAGTCTATGCCTAGGAAACTTTTATGAATGATAAAATTTTATTGTTTTTCTGCAGTCATCTTATTTTCTTATATCAAATATGGATGCTACAAGATAGGAAGGAAGCTGTGCATATAATAAAGAACTTTAAGTATTTGTTTAGCAGAAATTTTTGTTATTTGATTGACTGACGTTTCTTCCTAAGACTTTGGTATCTAGAAATAAAGATTTATCCATGATGTAAAAGTGAAAGTCAACTGTTTGACAATGGCTACTGTAACACCTTGCATGTAACATTATCAAGTTACCAATGGTATGCACAGTATCAGTATAATCCTATGGTCTCACAAACATGGCATCACATGGACTGATAAATGCGTAGAAGTTTGTATTCTTTATCTTTTTTCTGTGGATATTATGGCATTTCTTAAGTAGGAATAGCCATTAAATTTTTCCCGTTTTCTTCTGCTGCAGTTTTTTGATGATCATGGCTTAATGAGTTAATTGCAGCTCATGATATATCACTTTTCTTGGATTTCAGCTTTTTTTCAAACAAATGCAACTCGGGTTAGAAGCTTTCCACACATAGAAGGAAATTATGCACTGCATATCTTTATCCCAGGTTCATTTGGGGTTTTATTTGAACGTTTTTCATATGATTTTCTTTAGTTTGTACTAATCATCTTCTCATTCTTCTGTCCATGGTAGTCTTGATACCTGCAGTAACAAAGAAACAGTTGGTACCTTTAATCAGAAAATCTATGTTGCTTGTGGAAGGGCTTCATGCTGTTGATATCGACATCCCTTTGAAGGATCTCTGTGTAGATGATGAAAAGTTCCTGGAACTTGTCTTGGGAAGGGAGTTTCACATAAGCTTGTCTAGAACTGTTCCTATTCGCTTGCATCAGATCGATTCAATTGTCACAATGCTTCAACAGAAGTTGCAAGCCCAAAAGCGGTAGGTAAATTTTGTGCAAATGCTTCTTGTAGTTTCTGCCAGTTGAGCTTGTTCAGCGAAATATTTAGTCACAAAAAGCTGATTACCATTGTTGTCTAGGCAGGTACTGGATAGAATTCAATACTTGGGAAGTGTTTGTTAATGATGACAGGACTCGAACTTTTCTGTCTATGGAAGTTAGTACCAGAGGCTTAAAGGAGGTATATGATTATTGCAGGGTCCCTACTTTTTAATTTAAACTTTTACATTCATATTCATGTATACGGCTAAGTACAGCTTTTTAGGTTCCTTTTTAGTGCGTGAAATTAATCATCTCATCTCTTGTTTCAGATAACCAGACAAATTCAAGTTGTCAATGATGTATATAGGTTACATAATCTCCCAGAGTTTTATGAGGTGCGGGCACTTGTCAAAATCTTTTACTGCTGGGCTTATTATGTGCAATTTGCATTTAGATAATTAAATCTGTGAGGACATGGTAGTGAATATATGCAATTTAGTGTTTAGTGGAAGACCTAGTGCACTTTGTGATCTGTATAATCTACAACCTTATGTAACTTGTCAGCCATGCTACTTTGTTAACTAGCCATTGCCAAGCTCATGCATTCTTGTACGATTTTCTGGCTTTTGCTGTTCTAATATGTCAATTTTCTACAGAATAATCATTGTATTGCAGTTCGCGCAATGATGGTAACAGAAATATTATTTTAACATGCAACAGTGATAACTATAGTCTCTTTGTGATGCCATTGTGTAATATGTCATGCGGGAGGCATCAATCTTTTAACATCCTTCTGCTCGTAAAAAAAAAAAAATTTAGGCATACTCAATGTTTTTTTTTTCGTAAATTGAAATCAAGAATCTTTATGACCTACCCTCAAGTTCAAGAAAATACATTAGGTTGCCTGTAGGTTGAATTTCTTGTGCAGAAACTCTTCGCTTAGTGATTAGGTGATAGTGGTTTCAGTCTTTCAGCTATTGCAACCTTATCAGATTGTAGGAAAGATAACAGTCAGCGATTGTGCATTCATCTCAACGAGCTTGATACTGTCTTCAATGAAACACTAATTTCCTGTAAATTGGTCAGATTTTTCAACATAATTAAGATGACTTGATCTTCTTGATTTCTCCTTCTGTAAAATTTTATCATATACTGAGATGACTGAAACGATAATATTATACCTGTTTCCAGTTATAATTGATGCATGACATGTGTGTGAAAAGTGGCTATAACAGTCACAGAAGATGCATATAATACTGCATATAATACTAAAAAGGCACTAAGGCCAAGTGGAGAAGAGTAATACTCATTCAATAAACTATATGAAGGCTGTAAAAAACAGCTTAATTTGTACAAGGGGCAGCTCTACAATTTATACAAGAAGGGAGAGTGAAGAGAAGGAGTTAGAGAAGGCTGTTCTAGCCGTTGGAGGTTCCAGCGACTCATAAAAGAGCCGTTGGAACTCCCAACGGTTAGAACATTAGGTTAAAAGAAAATAAAAAAATAAAAGAATAAAATACATAGAAAATAAAACAGAAAAATAAAACCTAACCGAGCTATGATATCCTAACATATCATATTTTCTAACACCCCCCCTTAAACTTACGGTGCTATCACCAAAAGTTTATCTAAAAGAAAGTTGAATATGAGAGAACATAGGGGTTTCGTGAAGAAATCAACCAGCTGGAACTCGGAGGAAACATATGGAAGCTTGATAGTCTTCTTCAAAAATTCTTCACGAATATAGTGACAATCCATCTCTATATGCTTTGTTCCTTCATGGAAGGTTTGATTCTTGGCAATGTAGATAACTTTTGTTGTCGCAACATAGATAAATAGGTTCTTCTATTCTTGTTCCCATATCAAGAATCATTTGACAAAGCTAGACAATTTCCATAGTTATAGAAGCCATGGCGCGATATTCAGCTTCAGTAGAGGATAAAGAGACTTTTTGTTGTTTTTTGCACTTCCATGAGATGAGTGATTCCCCTAGAAAAACACAAAATCCAGTAGTTGAGTGTCTATCATTTGGATCTCCTCCTCAATCAGCATCAGTATAAACAATCAAGTTTAAGGAGGAAGAGGAAGACATAAATGCTCCCTTATTTATTGTTCGCTTAATGTATCTAATGATACGAAGAACAGCTCCCATATGAACGGTTGATGGAGCATGTTGAAATTGACTCACGGTATGAACTGCATGAGCAATGTCAGGCCGAGTGATGCTGAGATACATTAAGATCCCATAAGCTATCGGTAAGGAGTAGGATTGGTAAGTTGAACTCCATCATCAATCTTCATTTTGGTTCCTACTGTTTCAGGAGTTTCTGTGACCTTATCATCTGTTATGCCTGATTTAGCAATGATCTTTGCAGCAAACTTAGTTTGTGACAAAATATCCTCTAGTAGAATATGCAACCTCAATACCCAAGAAATATGTTAGAAAACCTAAATCTTTTATTTCAAAAGTTTTTTGAAGCAATTTCTTACATTCTCTAATACCTTCCTTATCACTACTTGTAATGATCATGTCGTCAACATACAATAGGAGAATTATGATACCTGCAGTAGTATTCTTAGCAAACAAGGCAGTGTCAGTTAAACATGAATGAAACCCATAATCAGAAATAACAGAGTTAAAACGGTCAAACCAAGTTTTGGGAGCTTGTTTGATCCCCTAAAGAGCCTTATTAAGTATAAGAATTTTCCTTGAAGAACAGATAACCCTTGTGGTACTTCCATATAAACCTCTTTCATAAGATCTCCATTTAAAAAGGCATTTTTAACATCCATTTGATAGATATTCCAGTTTTTAACAGATGCTAAAGCAATAAGGGTCCTAACAATAGTCATTCTAGCTACAGGGGCAAAGGTTTCCTCATAGTCAACACCAACAGTAGAAGGTTCAAAGTGAGAGAGAATGACATTAATTCTAGCTCTGTGTGATGAAGTAAAAGTTTCATAAGACACAAACTTATTGGGTTCTCTTACATTTCTAGTGGATCTCCTAAGGTTTTATTCACTTCGAATTGGTTGGAGATCAATAGTCTCATGATGTTCTTCTTCAATAACTTCTTGTTGCATGTTTCTTCTATGATAAGTGATTATATCATTGGCTACTCCACTATCATTACCATCAGTGTTACTATCATCAACATCATGCATTTCATCATCACATTGAGAAAGAAACTTAAATAAAAATGAATAATCATTGTTGTGTTGTGACTCTCCATAATTTTTAAATCCACTTTCATCTTCACAAAACCTTACATTCCTTGAGGCAATGATCTTGTCTTTAATTGAGTCATAACATTTGTAGCTTTTTTGAGTTTCAGAATAACCAATAAAAGCACATTCAATAACTTTTGAACTTAGCTTGTCAGCCTTGTCATTAAGAACAAAACATTTGCATAAAAAAATATGAAGTCTATTGAAATCGGGTTCATACTTGAATAATTTTTCAAACAGAGTGATATTATTTAAAACTTTTGAAGGCATTTTGTTTATGAGATAAACAGAGGCAAGGGCTCTTTCAGCCCAAAAGTTTTTAGGCACATTTTTGGAAATAAGAAGAGTTCTTGTTGTTTTAATTATGTGCCTATGTTTTCTTTCAGAAAGTCCATTTTGTTGAGGTGTTCTTGGACATGATTTTTGATGGACTATTCCATAGTTTTTCAAATATCTTTTGAACTCATTTGAAATGTATTCAGCCCCGGAATCAGTTCTTAAAATTTTTAATTTAGCATTGAACTGTGTTTGTACCAACATGTGAAAATTTTTGAATATCTCAAAAACTTCGGATTTATATTTTAGGAAATATATCCAACAATACCTAGTGAAGTCATCAACAAAGAATCAAAGATCACATAATATGATAGCCCTCCTTTTGACATGATAGGAGAGGGTCAAAACCTTCCCCAATCAATCTTCCGGTTTGGTGATCTTGCACCAAACACTTATTCGATGAGATAACAACGTCAAATTCAAGATCTGAGATTTGTGACACAGAAAGTAAGTTAAGATTAAGTCTAGAGACATAACTAACTTTTGGAACAAAAAATTTTTGTTTTCCAAATTCTTTTTCAAAATTCTCAATCCCTTTTAACACTCAAAGAAGTTCCATTGGTGGTAACAACATTTGATTCTTTTTTTGTTTGTTCAAAATTGGTCAAAGATAATATATTTGGTTTCATATGAAAAGATGCACCTGAATCTAAAAGCCAAAAAAACATACCGGGAGTGTTGGAGATGGATGCTGTTGTTGCTAGTGCTCTAGTGCTCTGGAATTTGACTCCTTGATCATGGGTTGAAGGGCCGTCATGATTTGATTCAACGTTATAGATATAGATGACAGATCACATCCTTCATTTGCGCCATTTGCGGCCTTTCTTTGATCAAATTGTCTAATGTTGTAATGTGCACCTTGAGGATACGAAATTCTCCGGTTGTGTCCTTGAGGATATGAAGTTCCTCCTTTGAGAAAATTTCCTCCAAGATTCCGCGATTGTCCTTCATTGTTGTTCAACTTTGGACAACTAGGTCTTATGTGACCCGGTTCATTACAAAAGTGACAAATAACTTTATATTCTCCTCTAATTTGATTCTTAAAGTGAGGAGGTCTAAAAGATTTGATGTTGTTTCCGGGTCTAAAGGCGGCTAAGACTCTTTCTTCTTCTTGTTTTGAGATAAGAACACTATCCTTATCAATTTCTTTGGATAGTTTCATTCTAGTTTCTTCTCCACTTAGCTTTGTAAGAAGTTCATGAATGGGTGGAGGAGAGGCTAATTAAAAAAGGGCTGACCTTATTTGTTCAAATTCGGGTCGTAGCCCTTGAAGGAATTGAAAAAACCGAAATTCATCCACTTCAATTCTTCTAATCTCATGGCATTTGAAATTCATCCCTAGTTCGGGACTTCCTTGATCTAACTCATTCCATACACTAGAGATTTCCATGAAAATTTCTCTAACATTTTTCTCTCATTGCTTGATACTTTGGGCCTTTTGAATCAAAAGATACTTTCAGACCATATTTTTTGGGTGAACATTCCTTTGAGATATTCCCAAACTTCAATACATAAGGTTTTGGGCAATCCTAAGTTCAATACTTCCATAAATCCATTCTTTAATCCTAGAATTCTTAGCTTCCCAATCGTCTAATTTTTTGTAATATTCATTCATGACATTTTGTCTTTCCACTCCATCTAGTTGTTTCTCAATCCCATTTTCTATTTTGGTCAACTTAAAAGTGGAAGGGATAGACGTACCTCTTATGAAGCTCCATAAATATTTTCCTTTGATATGCATTTCCAAACATTTTTCCCATACCGTATAATTGGTTCCGTCGAGCTTGTATGAAGCATAATAACTTCCTCTGGAGTTTTCCATGAGAACAATATTTAAAACAATAATCTCGAAGGAAGTCAAGAAGAAACTCTTCTAGAAATTTCACCAAACAGTTGGTGAGCAGCCACAACAAAAAGCCTTCAAAAAATGATATCCATCAGCAAAAATTTCTTCAATCGAACCAACAACTCAAATCACAGGAGCAGCCTTTAATAAGCTTCAAGAATCAGCCCAATGGCTCTGATACCATGTGAAAAGTGACTATAACAGTCACAAAAGATGCATATAATACTAAAAAGGCACTAAGGCCAAGTGGAGAAGAGTAATACTCATTCAATAAACTATATGAAGGCTGTAAAAAACAGCTTAATTTGTACAAGGGGCAGCTCTACAATTTATACAAGAAGGGAGAGTGAAGAGAAGGAGTTAGAGGAGGCTGTTCTAGCCGTTGGAACTCCCAACGGTTAGAACATTAGGTTAAAAGAAAATAAAAAAATAAAAGAATAAAATACATAGAAAATAAAACAGAAAAATAAAACCTAACCTAGCTATGATATCCTAACATATCTTATTTTCTAACAATGCGTTATTGAGACATCCATTCATAAAGCACACAAGCAGGTCCAGATTTAAGAGTCATATGTTCCCATTAGAGAAAATTTGTCTGCTTTCTAATACCATTCTGCAACTGCAATTTTGTATTTCCACATATTAGTCATAAACTTGACTTCCAAGTTGATTTATGTAGAATCCTCGGCCACATATATCATTGGCTTGGGGACTTGGTGATATCAGCCATTCTTTGCAGCAAGCAGTTAATGAACTGAACAGATCTAGGCCAAGTAGCGGATCAGCTCAGAAGAATATTTTTTCATGTATGTTTAATGGCATTGAGTGTAGAATAGGAAAGAAATCATATACCATCTGTAAAGTTCTAGTGGCATGAGAAGAACATTGTGTTCACTACAAGCTTTTGTTCTCTTGCCGTGGAAGATACTTGTTACTGCGTTTTCCTGCATGTATGTAATAATATTATGCAATATCAATACACTATGGCAGAAGAATTGGGGGATGTGTTTTTTGTCCTTGTGTCGAGGATCTGGCAATGTGGGATACATACTGGTTCGGGCTTACCCTATTGTTTGGCGCAGCTTAGGTAGACTTTCATACTGGCATTCTCATTGTCAGATCTTTCCTTATGTGAGTAGCCATTTTGAGTGTAACAGTCAAGCATAGCGGATATGGTGATTCTAGCTATAATTTCCGACATGATCTTTAACGGAATTAAAGTATGATGAACGACTCTTGCAAATTTCCAGAGCAGGGCTTTTAAAATGTGCTTGATTGGGTATAAGTTTAGCACACCGTTCCTTTTTTAGGCCAAGGGAAACTCCTACATGGATCATTCATACGAGTACTCCCTGCCCAGTAAGTGCACACTCCCAATTTCAACTTTTCAGGAAGGGATTCATCAAAAGCTCAGGAAGTATCTCTGAGCCTGGGGTTTTCTGGATGAGGAAGTCTGAATTAGTTAATGGTGCTAATGGTTATGGCCAAGTGCCTTTCAACATAATTGGCTTCAATACAAGTATAGGTAGATGCCATAATTAGTTTATTATGGTGCAGGTCTAGTAGCAATTGAATGGCCCAGGTTCGTTGTATCTGTTCAGGTAAGCCACATGTACACAAAATAAAGAAGAGGATTCTGCCTACACAGAATGAGTAGCTAGGGATGCAAAACGAATAGTCAGAACTGATTCTGAGTTGGTATATACCCAAAATTGTGAACATCCTTTCCTGGTCCGTTAATCATGTAAATCTTTCATCTTTTATTAAGCCTACTGGCTGGAACGGAATCTGAATGGAAAAGCTGGACTAACCTGGGGAGATCTGTTACATGGGCTTAAAACGCTTGTTGTATGTCTCAATGACCCTTAGAACCAGCATATATATTGAACACACGTTCCAAGGATCAAAATCAGCTACTTCCTAAACATGTACACAACATGTGCAAGAATTGTCACAGAAACTCTAAAAATGGAAAGGCCGGTTGACTCATTAAATAACATGATGTACATCTCTTCCATTAATATGAATAAGTTCAATTATTACCAAACTGATCTTAGGGACAAAAAAAAAACAGCAACAATATCAATAAGCAAATTGACTCAGAATATCAGAATAGAGAGAGAGAGAGAGAGAGAGAGAGAGAGAGAGAGAGAGAGAGACTTATACAATTGAAAACTAAAGCCTTTTAATATATGTATTTGAAAGTCGTACACGAGTGAAGAGACATAAACGAGAATTAACTTTTATAAGGAGCATCTCATATTAATTAAATAGAAAATTAACAGATAAAAAGGAGCCGTTGTGTAAGGCCAATTCTCCAAAAGAATTATACGGCACTCTTTTGCAACCAAGTTAAAATAAAGAATGCCATGCAACATCCCCCTTCCTTCCCCGAAAGGGAAAGCATAAAATAAAAAGCGAAAATCTCAGTTTTATTGAGACCTCTCTATTCTCAACTATTCTGCTGTTGATACAGATGGAAACCTTCCTTCCAGTTTCCACTTCAAAAAGAATATGGGGTGCATCTGCCAAAGCTGATGCTGCTGCAAACAAGATCAGAGCTCCAACGTGGTGCTGCATGCTCTTGGTGTTCACTTGGACCGCTTCTTAGCTTCACTATAAAGAACAACACCAATAACTGTGAGAGTGTAACCAAGCATGCCGGTGACCGAAACAGGGTTGCGGAAGAGCATGATAGAGACCACAACTGCAACAGCACCTTTTGCATTGCCAAGCACCTGCAAAATGGGTCAAACCTGTCAAACTCATCCTTAAAGTTTCATGCAAAACAAGGGAATCAATTCACTTTAACCAGAGTCCTATCTAAGTAGTGGCTGTCCCTGCTTCATTAAAAGCAGAGGCCTGGTATCTAAGCAGAGAAACCAAGTAAGCAGACCCACTTTTATCAATTGTGCCATCTATAGCACCTGCCACCACGTTCTTAAGAGTCAAAAACCAACATGGTTCCATGATATTCATCGTTGAAGACAAAAATGTGGATCAAACATCTTGCGAAGGCCAAACCAAAGATCTCAATGGTTGGTAGATACTAATAAAAAATTCCAAAAATAGGTCCCCCATAAAAACAGGACATACAAGAAAAGCTGCATGCCACCTCTTGGATGCTACTGGGTGGCTCAGATGAATTATAAGTCCACGTTAAATAGCAAGTAGTGACACAGAGGTGCGCGTCTTCAGTTGGATGGATATGCTGATCAGCCCTAGGGAAGAGCCCTTTAGCCTATAACTCTCTACCACTACCAGGCAGTGGTAATTTCAAATGACTGTGCCAACGCCAATGTCATTACTTCCTTCATTTTCCTTCCGTTTTTTCTTTTCCTTTTTTCTTTTTTTTTTGGGCTTCTAACCCTTTCACTCCGCTGACCTCTATGTTCCAGACTGTGAACTAGGAAGGAGGTTTCCTTCATCAAGACAGCAATGGATCATACATGACCAATAGAGAGAGTAATATATCCATACAATTAGAAACACAAGCAATTTTTTGGCACTAATCACATTGATCGCTATGTGAAGAAACTTGAAGAAATAACTGGCAAAGTAAATTAAGAAAAGAAAGCCTAGACATATACACGTAAAACAAGAGCAAGAGAGAAAGTATAAAAAAATAAATACAATAAACAAAAAAAAAGCTTCAAACTAACCACATGGGTCAAATTTTTCTCACATAGTCAGACCATAAAAGGAACCAGTCAAAGCCTAAGCTGTGCACGGTTGGTGTCTAGGCACTCCTCAACAGAAAGAAGCGATAAAATGTAAAAAGGGTCAACGTGGGGGTTTTCAGAAAACTCCACCTTGGTCAGGAGACTAGAAGATATAACAAAAATAAATTAACTTTTAAGATTAACACTTAAAAGAAAAGGTTTTGTTCGGTCCACCTAGGTGCTAGATGCATGCTAGACGTTTGGGCTATCACCTAGCATCTAGGCAGGCCTACGCATGCTCTTGAATACAAGCTTGCTAAATACGAGATGAAACTGGAAAAGTATCACGGATATGAAGTTTACAAGAAAAGTTGGAATGAAGAAATGTTGAAAATAATTGTTTCTTCCTTTTTCCTTTTTCAAGTAACACTGTGTTTCACAATAAGGGGATTAAGAAATTACCTAATGGTATTCAAAGTGGGATTACAGTGGCATTCACAGTTACGAGACACATAAATATTTTATCAAGACATAAGGTGAAATGATAGACCTTATCAGTTATCATCATTCAACTTAGAAACAAAAGCAACTTTTTTTTTTTCAAGAATACTTTATTATTTCTTATAAATGTTAAATAAAGATTAACACTTATCTAAGCTAAAGAAAAGTCCTTATTAAGGAATCTTGTTTGATTACTTGTCCAGCAAGCCAATGACCAAACGAGAAAGATATGGCATTCACTATTTTCACTCAGATGAAATCACAATCAAGAATACAGCTCAATGACTAGAAGAACTAAATAAATCATTATTTTAGCTGAAGTTGAATAGAACTAGTTGAATAAATTTCTATTGCATTAAATGTCCTTCTTTGCAAATCAAAACAGCAAAGATATTTGCTTAGTTCTTCAGAATCACTTTTTCTTTTTTTTTTATATGACAGGAAAATGTCTTATAGCTCAAGTTACAAGAACCCTCCACAATGGAGAACCATTGGTCCAAACCAGTCATCGATCTTAACCTCATAAACGAGTATTTCTTGCGCTATTAACAAATGTTTTTGCTCCAGAGAACCTTAGAAAATCTTGAACCACCAAAACATTGAAAAACTAAAATGAATATAATAAACTGTATGAAAGAATAGATTCCACAAAATTATCCTAAAGAATCATGACCAAATGATTACAAAAAACTTTTTCAGGATTTAAAAAAAGAAAAGAACCAGAAAAATAGAGCACTTATATGCATAAAATATATAAAAAAAAACTTTTTTAACTTCAGAAAATAGTAATGATTGTTACAATATCATCACAATATACATTTCCACTATGCTCTTAATTTCTTATTGTAATGTGCATAAATTTCTCATAGCTTGCCAACATTATCACAGTATTTTTGAAAACTTACTGACATCATTGAGTATGATTTGAAGACCTTGTTATTCACCAAGCTCTATAACACTTTGATACAGGCCAAGTCAGGCATTTATGTGACTAAATGCACTATTAGTAGATTACTGATAATAATATTGAAAGTTTCCTTACCTAAATATTACCAGGTTAAATTTTAATTTCCAGAGCATAAGTTCTTTTCTGTTGCCACCCGGAAAACAGAATGTCTCTTGATTGCAGGTTGTTACCATGTGGACTGTGGAGTAAGTTAAAGCAATCTTCAGACCCATGAAAACAATTGCAACTTATTAAGTAAGCTTCTCCATCCAGTACTTTGTTTCTCTACAGATAACCGAAACAAGAACAATTTTTTGCCTTTTTATAGCCATTCCTGTATTCAAGAACTAGAAAAAGAAATGGTTTTCACATGTATATATTTCAGGTGTTTTTAACTACAAACACACTAATAATAATAAGGTCTCCATAAATTCTGCACAAATAAAAGTAAATAAATACCAGAAGAGATAAGCACAACCTCATTTTTAAAGCACCAGGTAGATCTCTACAATATTGAATTTCGACAATGACATAAAATTCACAATATTATTTACACTATGGCAGAGTCAAAAGTTATTTAAGATATTCACAAGAAAATACAATTGAGAAACCATGAGTTCTTAATTCTCGCTTATAAGTGGGTCTAAAATATATGTAACAATGTAATTGACACTTGACAGGGTTCCTGGACTGTGAACATTGTCCAATATCAGCACTTGTGTGTACCATAGTTAACCAATATCATTCCCAACAATTTCTTGACAGGATTTAAGTTTGGAGTATTTTCCGAGATGTTTTTCACAAAAAATATGAGAAGGAAAATATTATAAAATTGGTTTTCTAGCATTTTTCTCCAAAAACATAAAAAGAAGCAAAAAAATATTTAAAAAACAAAATATAAAAAAGAGTATGAAAAAGGCCTTTTTCCAAGGTCTCATGAAAACATTGGCAACATCCTGAGACAATATTGAACCTTTTTTGTTTTTTGATGATCTGATGCGGATGCCAGGTTATTTTGTTGATACCATCAGCTGCCTTAAATAATGATATCGACAAGCTTAAATAGTGATGCCAATAAACATTGAAATATGCAATAAACTCAACCATGTAATCAAAATGATCAGACAGTTCATAAAAGGACAGATGTAAGATCACTTCTGCAAAAATTAGATGATAGGTACCTTTTGGATTACACCCTTCATAACTATTTAATATGATCTGATGGTTAAGATCAGTACAAATTACAAATTAGTGCCCATATTTACCAATGCTTAGATTCCAGAAACCCGTGTTTGACAAATCATTTTTTTTAGTTTTTGCCAATTGAATCAGTGGGGCTGCCTTGAAAACAGCCAATAGCCGGTGAAAAGAATACCAAAAAACTCACAAAAAGGAATCAAAACGAAGACATAATTGAATGCTTTATATCAGCAAAAATTTCACATTCATTTGTTTGTATTCAGGAGGTCTTCATCCTCACAGCACTTGTGACTGCCATGATGGCATCATCTACAAACAGTTACAACAATTAGCACCATAAAAAGGGACTGAGTTTAACCAACTAGTCCAACAAATCAAACCAACTATCTTTCAACCTATTTCAAAATGAATAACCACAAAAAAATACTTAGTATAACAAAAAAGGTTAAGTATTATGTGCATTTGATAACTGGATCCATGAAAATAAAAAACAAAATAAAGGGTACAAGCTAGATAAGATACCTGAAGAGTTAAAGCACTGGTGTGCTTTGTGACCAAGAAATTGGTTAAGTTGACAAAATATGCCAATGATGAATTGAACAACAAATACCAAACAATCTTGACATCCTGTCTTGCAAGTGCAACAGTCATTCCCAGCACATTTGGCTCCATAAGTAAGGTGGCAGGCAGTAAAAGCACTACAGCAATAGGGGCCATATAGAGAAGAAGATTCATGGAATTAAGTTTTTCCCTGTGAATAAGAAAGAGATGAGTTTTAGTACAGTTTCAATTAGCACACGACATTAAGTAGTCATCACATCAGAAGGATAAACAGCTTTAACAGAAGGGGGATAAAACCATCCAGACCATTCACAAATA
Source organism: Nymphaea thermarum (assembly GCA_011799765.1). Taxonomy (NCBI): domain Eukaryota; kingdom Viridiplantae; phylum Streptophyta; class Magnoliopsida; order Nymphaeales; family Nymphaeaceae; genus Nymphaea; species Nymphaea thermarum. The sequence goes on along the minus strand of JAANDH010000218.1, from coordinate 105,133 downwards.
TTTCATGGCACTGTCAATCACAGGGCAAACAAGGAAAGACATTTACAGAAGGTACACCAGTTACATATGAATGCAGTTAAGTTCTTGCATGAAACTGCTGTTGACTAGTCACACTTATATACAACGATAAAACAAGTATGAGATGATTGCCTACCCAACCATTCAAACCACAGACACCCTGTGCTTTTGGAAATGTAGCCACCAATAGCAGAAACATACCCTTCAGAAGACAGCAAGATCCCTTGAAGGACTGATTTTAGCGCCCTTGCAGCAGTTGCACCAATGCACATTATAAAACCAAACAAATGGAAACTTGGCTCGCCCTACAAAAAGATAAACATGGTTGTTTAGTTCACTACAGAAAAACTGATCGTACATTCACCGACAAGTAAGACAAATTTTACATACAATTTAAACAATGTGCAAGGCGATTCATCAAGCTCCTTAAAAGTAAGCAAGTAGACCAACGACCGCCACCAATGGAACCAGGATCAACTAAGATACATAGAAATAAAGCGACACTATTATAATAAGCATCTTCAGCAGCCAACTATGCAGCGTGTTATGGACACGAGTAAACAAGGGAAAAAGCACACGGTTGTATTGTTTTGAACAGCACCGGGGATGCCGTAAGGGGCACATTATTGTCGACTTACCAAACGCAAAAAAAAAAAAAAGCCACTACTAGAATCCACATCGTGATTAAAATGATCTCATCCACAAGACGAGTATAATGTGCCAAACAATATAACAATCTGCAACCCAGAGGCTGAAAAAGCAAGTCGTACGACGATGATAATACATGAATCAAGCAAATATTAGATCCAAAATCAATATATCGATCAAGAAATGTAGCACAAACTTGACTAATCTAATTAATTTAAAGCGCAAATAACGACAACCCAGAAAAAGGAAAAAGCGAGCTCGACGACTCACCCCGCTTGCTATGATAACTCCTGTGACGACAGGAATCAGCGTCACATACGTTAGCCAAGCCTCCCGCTTCACCGTCATAATATAAGCAAAAACTGCAGTGAAAAACGGCGTCGTCGCCCCCACCGCCTGGTTGAAGGACACAGGTAGGTACTTCAGCGAAACATTGCCACTAACCACCGAAGTGCAGAATATGGCGCTGAGGGCCGCGATTTTCATGAACTGCACCCTCGACCGAATCGTCTGCATTGGCACCATCTTGAACCAGGCGACCCCAACGTAGCACAGGAGCGAGCATGCCATCATGTGGCACATCGTCAGGAAGATCGGGAAGCGGAAGCCATAGTTGCTGAGCAGATATTTGTTCAGCAAAAGGACCCCGATATTGGAAGCGTACCACGACGAAACAAGTCCTAACGTAAAGAACCGGCCACCGCCAGCACCGCCGGCGGATTTCCCCGGCTGAAGAAGCGGAAGCGAGCCCTTCATTTCTCCCCCAACTCCCCAACTCCCGAATTTCCCCTCTTCCACCGACCTCACCTCTCGATCAACACCAACACCGAAGAATTCAACTCGATCTACTAACAATCCCAAAAGAACCACGGTTTCCCCAAGAAATCATAACAATCGCGGGTCCTCTCCACCTCCGACGAACTAAAACGCCGATTGGCGAGCTGTGTCTCCACTCTCCCGCCAAAAGATCACCAGATCCGCGGAGCTAGAGATGGAAACCCGGGCGAGCTACCGTTCGCGAGAGGAATCATGGGCGGAGGGCTCAGATCTGACGATAATTCAGCGCAGAGGGAAGCGATACCGCAATCGATCCACGCGGAATTCTCAGGAGGCGAGGGGGAACGGCAAGATCGCGATACGAATCGGAGATCTAGGGTTCGGGAGAAGAGAATTGGCAGCCATCTTCATCAGAAGAGAAGAAGAAGAGGAGGAGGAAGGAACGGTGGGCACCTCTCGTTCTCTCTCCCTCTCCCTTCCTCTCCGTCTGTCTCTTTTGTATTGGGAGGAATTGCGAGAAGGGAAGGGCTTCGCTTCGGTCAGACCGACACGGTTGGAAGAATTGAGAGGAGAGAGAGAGAGAGAGAAGACGCAGGAGAACAAAAAAAGGAAGTGGCTTTTATGTTATGCAGTGGAATGGAATGGAAAGGCCAAACTCTAGGTCTGAGATCACCCCTCAAAGTTTGGAAATTTTCGGTAATGCCATCGACTCGGCCAACCTTTGAACCATGCGTTTCCGTGTTGACTTCATGGCTTCGTTCCTTTCACAGAAGAAATTTCTTTAAAGGATCGCTTTGTAGATACAATTTCCAAAACGGGGTTCCTGCCTTTTGGTTTTTAACATTTCAGCTTCGTTATTTGATCTTGGAGACGTGTTTTTGAGGAAATTTGTGTTTGTTTAAGAAGAATGAGACATAGTTATCTGATATGGAAGTTTATATAGAAGTACTTTTAGAAATCCGTTTAGAGAACTTTGGAAAAATAAATAACGAAACATGCTCGCAATTGAATGCTTTACATAAAAAGTATCAGACATCTGAATCGCATACAAAAAACGATGATCCAATGAACAAAAAAAGAAATTTCGAACTCGAAGCTTGTTTATGTTATACTACCAAAAGTCTGTGGTGCTTTTCTAATTTCTTCATAATGAAACTGCTCCTCCCCTCAATCTTCTTTAGTTTGTCTGCTTTTAAACTGATGTTTGGCTACGTTAGGTCGGCTTGACTTTATTTGTTTATTTTTCAGCTTACTTGTATAGCAAAATATCTCAAATATTTCCATAATATTTGTAGCTTTTTCTTTCTTATCAATAAAGGATTATGCTTTTATATTTCTGTCATTATTTCCATAATATATAATTCCACTATCTTCTTCCTTCCGCTATCAGTACGTTACTCTTAGGCATGTGATTGTTATATTTATCCTAAATTTTTCTCTCTCACAACGAAGATATAAAGCCAAGAATTTATTCAAAACAAACTTTTCCTCTCTTGGTTAAAATTGATTACTATCACGATTAATATGTTCAACCAAAAGATTATGTCAGTGGCCAAAGAACTCTTCAAGATAAAACCATTACATTTGCTAATGTGTAGTTTTTAGGTTTGAAACATGAATCTCTTTTTTTTTTTCTTGCATCGGCAAATGTTAATTCGGGTGAGCGGGGTTTCGTATAGCCCAACAAAGACTTCTACACTCAACCCTTTACCTCTTAAAGTACAAGCACTCCTTTCAGTACCTTGGAGTCCGTGTCCACTCCCACCATGCTTTAGCTTGCGTCGGTGGCATCATTTTTGTAGCACAAAGATTAAATGCCATAAAAATTTGAAACAAGTGCCAGCCGCCTACTGGCCCCTGCCCTGACCATTGCATGAACCCCCTTAGAGATGACAAATGTTAATTAGAAATCTAACTTTATAGTAGCATTTTTAAGTCTAATTAAAATATAAATGTAAAAGAAAAAAAGTGAAACCTGTTTGTTTTTTTGTGAATTTAAATAAAAGAACTTGGCTGTTCCACAACTACAAGGTCAATCATGATTCGACTCTCATAGGTGCCAAACCCCAGTGAAAGCCTAAGTAAGCATAAGCCCTTGGTGGAGGAGTGCTAGCCTTGGTGTTTTATGCTGCTGTGTGACTCAGATGCGGTTTTCTTGGGACCCAACTTATTCAAAGAGAGAGAGAGAGAGAGAGAGAGCTCTTAGGCTCATGGCTAAGGGTTTGAAAGAGAAGCAACAAGAATCATCCACTAGAAACCCTCTCCAAGAGTAAGACTCACGCCTCAAAGGGCATAGCGTAAATGGATATAAAGACATTTCACACTCTATGTATCTAAGCTTCAAATCTCATGGTCACTGTCATGTTCATGTGTGTTACTCCTCTGCGCTGTAAATGGTGGCAAACATGTTCTTGTGTGTTACTCCTCTGTGCTCTAAATGGTGGCAAACACAACACAGAGTTGAAGGAGTAACGCTCATGCCTCTTAAGAAGGGAACTAGAAAGAAAGTGTGGAACCTCCTTGATCCTCTCCCTTCCTTCAAACTCGAAATCCTTATAGTATGAAAGAGAATGGGATTCTCCATTTGACGCGGTCTGTGCTGGGGGGCGGGGTGGTCGTTTTCTCATCTAGATTCAGCCCTAGCCTTGCATGTGAATGACACAAAAGGTTGTACCCTATGATCTAAGCTGCTTATTTAGGCCCCCAACACATCACATGTGTTTGGGTGCCTTAAATTACAAACATAAGCCTGAAACAAGAAAACTACAAAAGAAGAAGAAGAAGAAGAAGAAGAAGAAGAAGAAAACAACATAGTGAAGAAGAGAAGTCTAAAGTAGAAGGGTAAACAAGAAGTTCAATTGGCTACAAGAAGAAGGTCAATAACATTATCAAAAGAAGAAGAAAAAAAAATAAAAGAAACCCATTTGAGTAACAAGTACAAGCAGCTGGTGAAGGCGATGAAATGGCAAAACCTTGAAGGGGAGGGTAGATTTGATCACTAAAGATGCAAAAAAGGGAAGCATGAATCCAAAGTTGACAAACTAATGCTTAATGGAGGAATGCTACTGAAAGAAATGTCTGTCATAATGGAAATGCCAAAAATTAAAAGCTAGTTACACCAATGGAGGAAGAAATCAAGAATTTTTTGTCTCAAATCACTAAAGTATGGATCAAGAAAGAAAGAAACATGATGAAATGGTATCAATCTAAACTCATTCACACCCTGAAAGGTTTCATCTAAAGAAGGAAGAATGAAGAAAAGCTACAACCCAAACACATTCACACCATAAGGTCTCCATTTAAAGCAACAAACAGTTTTAAGTAGGTCCTATGTAAGTGAAGGGAAGAGAGGGAAAGAGATACAAAAGGACCAACTAAGTGGATTTGGACATCAAGACAAGTCCTCAAGGACATTCCTAAGGTCCCGTTTGATGCATAAGAAGTTTTTTGCATGGTCAAATTATCAATGTACGGAATAAAGAATTTTTCATGTGAAAAAGTAAGACCTAAAAAGGTCATGGGAAGTTTTTTCAAATTCAATGAAAAACACATGGTAAAATTCTCTGCGTTTGACACTGCAGGGAAAAATTGTACAAACTTGAAAAAAAATTCACGTTGCACAGTATTTTTCTCGTGCATCAAACAGAGCCTAATGGTAAAAGATAACCTGTCACAACCAAGAATGAACAAAAGAAGGGGGATCTTATCGCTGGCATTAAGAAGGATAGTGTCGGTAAAGGTGGCAATGTCACGGGAAAAACACAAATGTCGGTAAAAACATCATCACTGGCATAGTCAGGCACTGCACGTCCAAAAAGACGTGCACAATTTGTTGATAATCTTTTAGTGACACTACTTCCACCGACATTTGTTAGTAGTTACATTAATGAAAGTTTTTCAGATGCTTTTCCCTCTTTAATGAGGGTTTTTCTTCTTCTTTTTTTGTGTCACTAAGCAAATTTTGCATAGTGTTCAACCAAAAGCAAATTTTCAGTTTGAATAAAAATTTAGTTGGGAAAATATGTCGCAAGTCCAAAATATATTCGAACACTAGAAGTGGATGAGACACGTAAACCATAGTCAGCTAGTAGAATTAACATATAAAAAACATGCAAAGAGAAGGTACAATTTTGTTTTTCTTACTAGATCATCAAAATCTTGGTTGAAAACATGGAGAAGGAGACACCTTGAACAGGAACAAGCTTTAGCCCCTCTCTCTTTCCTCCTACCCTTGGGGTCCAAGCAGCGGAGCCAGAAATTTTTGGCTATGGGGCACTATGTACTAGTACCTTGGGCTGGCGTGGGCAGACACCCACGCCACCAGCCCCACGCTGGCTCCGCTACTGCTATAAGCAGTTGAGTTTCTTTCTTGTGCGTGTGGAATGCCCATAATTTTAATTTTATGAAAAGGAAAACGGAAGCCGAAGCCGAAGCCGGTACACGCACGAACAAACTTGAAATAAAGCAGACAAAAACATAGAGCTATCTTGGGCTGGTGTGGGCAGGCGCCCACGCCAGCCCCACGCTGGCTCCGCTACTGAGTCCAAGGCTGCTTCGAGAAGCTATATACATACAATAAGAATGCAGAAAGAATACTTAAAAGCACCAAAAGAATACTCCATACCATATTGCTTTTGGAAATGATTTTGTCATTGATTGGACTATGTACTGTTATGTTCACTAAGGACAAGAGACAATCCTATGTTCAATTTAGTGAGGGGATTCGAAGATGCCAGAAAACTTCTATTCTCATGAAAGAAAGAAACGATGGGAGATTTACAAGAACCAAATTGATGCGATATCTAAGAATATAAATAGATTGAAGATAGCCTAATCAATGTTGAAAGCGAAAAAAATGTTAGAAAAAAGTCAAAAACCCTTCTTTAAATGGAAGTATCTAGCCAGAAGTAGAAATTGAGGTTTGGATGACTCATGAAAAGAAATAAAAATACAAAAATATTTTCATGTAGTGGCAAGATATAACAGTATGAAAAGAACTACCACTTGTGTGGAAAAATAAAAGAACACAAAGTTAGCTGCATTCACAAAGGACATGCATGAGGAAGTAGTGAGGTTATACATGGAAGGCCAGTGATTTAGAGCCCCTAAATCACTGGATTCATACTTTGAAGGCAACAAACATCACATGTAAGTATGAACAAAGGAGATGTTTTTCCTTTTTTTTTTTAAATTTGATTTTTAACATGGAGAAACAGCACCCGGGTTGAGAATTTGTCACTCATCGGGAGGTGTAAATTAAACTCCACAACATATTACCCCACCCCAAGAGATTATGCTTGATTTGGTTTGCACAAGTAGGGCAGAACATCGGGCCGGCATGATAGGGAGTCGGGCTTGAGCCGGGTTGCAGCCTATGACTGCAGCTGGGCCCTACCCAACTCCCTAAAACCTGGGCTTGAGTCTGGCCCGATTAAACTAAAAAATATATTTTTAACACAATTTAATATACAAATATCATAATTCTAACAATATATATATATATATATAACACAATTTAATATATAAAGATCATAATTATAACAATATATATATATATATATATATATATATATATATATATATATATAGAGAGAGAGAGAGAGAGAGAGAGAGAGAGAGAGAGGCCCAGAAATAGGTAGATTATTTAATGTAAAGCCTCCAGAAGTAGGTAGATTATTTAATGTAAAAAAAAAATGTTGTCGGTGAGAGAATGGCTTGGCATGACCCTATTTTACCATGCGTCAGTGGAGATGTTTACCCTTACATTTCCCATACGGGGAATGAGGTTGTTTGATGGACATTTTTAACAGCGACACATCTGTAACGCAGCGGGCGACAACGCCGTTACCACCCGCGTCCGCGTGATGACAGAGGGAACGCGTCTCTACGAGATATAATTTTATATAGATATTCAATCCTCTTTTGTGGTACATACGGAAGCCCGGACTGAAAGAGTTGACTTAGAAGACGGCTTTCCCTTCAAATTCCGCATTCGCCAAACCCACGTCTGAGTCTGATTCCTATCACATGACAACGACCGCCGGAATTTTGAATTCTCCGCAATACTTTGTATTAGAAAAAAAAATCCGGCGAACTGGCACAGTTATCCTGACGCGTTTTGCCTGCCTTTTCAAGTTAAGGGGAGGGTCAAAATTAGTTCGTTAGCAGGAACGTTGAATATGAGCCAAAACCACAAAATGCCTTATAACAGGGTCAACATTATATATATATATATTATTTGGCTGCCAAATTGAAAGCCACCTTTTCTACTCGACGCTTGCTTTTTCCAAACGTTTGACTACACAATTATATATATATATATATATATATATATATATATATATATATATATATATATATATATATATATATATATATATATATATATATATATATATATATATGCAACTTTAAATGACATTAGCTTATCATTTTTCAAAAGCACACTCAATTTCCTTAGAGGACTCGTAAAAGCGTGCCACAAAAAGCAGACTCCATCGTCCTCTTCAAGGATTCCGATCAACCTTGGTCATTGTCTTTTTTTTTCATAAGGAGATGATTAATAGGTGCTCGGTTATGCCGTAATGCTTTGCCATTTTAATAATTAATTTTAATATGTCTTGTTTTTCGGGTGAGGGCAAGATATAAATCCCACTACCTGAAAAAGGCTTCTGTTTTTGTTTTTTACCCACGTAGTCTATATATATATATATATATATATATATATATATATATATATATATATATATATATATATATATAGAGGTTGTGTCCTTTTAATACACTCATCCATAAGAAACGAAATCCCAAAGTCATAGTGGAGATTTACCATCTCTCGCCCTCTCTCTCTCTCTCTCTCTCTCTCTCTCTCTCTCTCTCTCTCTATATATATATATATATATATATATATATATATATATATATATATATATATATATATATATATATATATATATATATAAGATTTAAAATATGCTAGATGTTGACAGATGACTAAATATTTAAAAAAATACTTAAAAGCTGTACGTAACTTCACCACAAACCGATGTTAAACTAAACATATCCATTCAGGAGAGGAGAGAAGCTCCCATTGGGTTGCAACAAAAACTTTGTTAGGGTTTCCTCTAACATTGCTCTCCCTGTCATGGTTGAGATACGGCAGGAATGACTCTCGAGCCAAATGAAGACCCTCTGCGGCGTACCACGTACCGGTACGGCCCGGTATGTTTGGATCTAGATTCGGGTCGGATTCAGATCTAAACTACATTATAACTTAAAAAATCAAAAAAATTACTTATGGTTTACTTTTTTTTTTTGTTTTTTTTTTACTTTAACATAAAAAATCTTATTAACAAGATGAAAACATTGATAATTTATTCATTATGAGCATCTTTTTATTGATATTTTTGTTACAACTTGTGGTTTAATTATATATAATAATTTATTTTTTGAAATTAATTATATATAATAATCGCCGTACCCGTACCATGATTTTAAAAATACCGTACTCATACCCGTGCTCTCGTACCCGTACCCGAACCCGTACCATTGTGACATAACTCCTGAACCACCATGAGGGAGGGGGGATGACGATAAGTGAGCAGGATGGAGAAAGAGAACAGCAATGGCTGCAGGAGAGGGAGGAGGCAGTTGGTGAATGCATGGAGGATTTGGAGTAGTGGCGGAGCTATAAATTTCTGGCTAAGGAACAATATTGCTTTATGTTTTAAGAGGCACTCATATCTAAAAGAAAAAAAAGAGTATTAATATGCAAATATTTCTGGCTAAGGGGAATTATTACTTTATGTTAAGCACTCGTATATTAAAAAAAAAAAAGTGTTAATACCCAAATAAAGCAAATTTATACTATGGCTTTCTGTCTCCGGTCCCTAATAGTGTTGTTGCTTCTCTTGTAGCAAATTCTTTTGGGGAGATTCTAAAGACCACAAAGAGGTTCATCTCATCAACTGGAATGGTGTATCTGGCTTTAGGGAGAAGGGACACTTAAATTTGGGACCTCCACTACCTTAGGACTCATTTGATAGTAGGGATTTTTTATTCAAGAATGAAAATTCCATAATCATACATCAAATTTTTTGGTTTTAATAATTCTAATTTCTTAAAAAATGAACATTTTAATTCTAAAATTCCATGATTCTGGGTATATCAAACGCCCCCTACGAGATCCCGCATGATTTAATTACCATTTCAATTCCATGTTTTGGACCCCAATTAAATGTGCACCTTCAAACTAAAATCCTACTGTCTGGTCATGGAAAGGTGTTAGAAGGGGTTGGAGTGGTGCATGGTTTGAATCTCCCTCTTTAAACTTCCCTTCTGGAAACAGCCAGTCAGGCCAACTTCCGTGTCCAAGCCTGGTATGTTCGAGCTGAGCACCGGGGTGGCTTGTTGGTAGGGATGTCAACAGATCGGATTCAAATCGGATATATCCTTAATCATATATGACTTTTCGGATATTCAAATCTGAATTCGAATAAGGAAAAGTCATATCCGAATCTGAATCCGAAATCCGATTTTACAATCCTAATCCGATTTTTATATTTATATTCGAATCCTAATCCAAATTTTGAACTGGATATTGCCATTTTTCAAAATTTAATAGCATTACATGTAGGATATTTGTCTAAAAATGAATCGGATTGGATATTTATGTATATCCGAATCCTAATCTAAATCCGATCGAATGCCATTTATCAAATCCGAATCCAAGCCGATTTCCTAATCAGATATTTTTTTTTTCACATCTGATTTTTTTAGATCAGTTTGGTCAAATATTTTATTTAAATAAGTTATATTGACATCTCTACTTGTCGGGTACTGGTCCTGATGCCCAGCTTTCATTAGATTGGCAAAGATAGGGAAGCCTTAAAATCACACAAGAACGCAATATGAAAAGTAGGGATCCTAAGTAAAATTGGAGAAGAAAAAACTCATAAATTAAAAATCTGGCAATCTCGTTCAGATAATGATTTTAGAATTTTGTTTATGCAGACAAGAAGTCAATACAAATTCAATAATTTAAAATCTATAGCTTCAAAAGTTCTTAAACTTAAGGTCACTTTCCATAAATATTTAACAACTCACCACCAAAAATTGGTCAAATTTTAACGTGTTTAATTAGCTTTCGAACAAAAATAAAAAAAACCCTATGTTCTTATTCGCATCCCCAAAATTTTTGGTATTTGGAGTACTCCAGAAAAATGAGATTTTTTATTTGAAAATAAGAGAGAAAAGGACTGACCCGTCGGTACGAGGATCAACCGTTCCCAGCACCTTTACCGGGAGTAATCAATCCAAGGGCTATGTTTATTATTGATACATTTCATTTTGGCTTAAACATTTTTTTTATATGCGGTGTAGAAGAATATTGAAAGTTTGATGTTATAAAGTTTTGAAAAAGTTTTTGAAGAATTGTTTGAAAATGTGAAACATTTTGAAGAAAACTAGAGTTTGGAAAATCTTTATACATATCATTTGGAAAGCTTGAAGAGTCATTTTAGGAATCACTTTGGGGTTCTCTTAGGACTTTAAGTAGGTTTGAGGTTTTGCTCTAATTTGGTTACCACCTATTTAGAGCTTCATTTTATCTTGCTTAATTTTTTTTAGAGATGTGATTGTGCTCATTTGTGATATTAAATGGAGGTGAATGTATGGATGCATTGATCCTATATAATTGGAGGGAAACAAAACATTCGTACCACAACATACATCTAAAGAAATTTCTACCACAACATACATCTAAGATTTTTGTTTTATAGTTAATGTAAACAGTTTTACAAAGAAAAAAAAGTTTTTTAAATTGGATTGAGATTGTAGACCATCAAGCATGAATCCAATATTGGATCATTACTTGAGTTGTTAGTGATGTCGGTAAATAAACATGATATTGAAGAAGAAAAATGTCCAAAAGAATGCAAAAGATGAGATACATGATCATAAGAAAATAATGAGAAGGAGGGAGTGAGGTCTTGAAAATCACGAAATCAAAGATTTTAAAGAGAGATAGATATGCAGTCATATGTATATCTAATATGCATAGATACATATATGTAAGTTTATGAAAATGAGGTTTGAATTTAAGTAGAGAAGGAAAATAAAACTCTTAAAAGAAAGGAAGAAAGAGAAGATGCGCGTACATGTGTATATATACAATCACATATATACACATATGAAAGCTTGTAAAAATGACATTGACTTGAATAAAAAAGAGAGATTTTAAAAGAAAAGAAATGAAGAATATATATATATATATATATATATATATATATATATATATATAATATTTGTAGATGAAGACATTTAACTTGAAAAGAGAAAAAGAATCTAGAGAGAGAAAGCATGAGATCCATATGTATGTATACATTCATATTGATACAAAAATTTGAAAAATGAGATATGTAAGCATAGAAAGAGAATGACAAAGAGAATCATCACATATATGTATATAACAAATATACACATGTATGTCTTCATGAAATTGGACATAAAGAAATGACTTAAAATAACCGACTTCAAATTTGATGTAGGTCGGAATGAAGCTTAGACTTATGCAAAAGCCTAAGCTAAGTCTCCAAAGCCACATTAAGAAGGGTTCTTTTGAAAATATTTTGAAAAACATTATTATAAACACAAACCATAGTTATATCATTGGTTGCAAGGGAATATGTTTCTTCCTCCGTTGGGTATGGAAGTAACTCAAACCACATGATAGGGCGCTCATTAGGGTTCATAATCGGGTGATTAAAAGGAAACTAAATGCGAAATGACATGAAAATACATTTTAACATGTACAAATTTCGTGAGGGTTTTCTTGGGTTGGACAAATCTCAACTTTAAAAATTAATATAAAGATCAAAAGTCTCAAACCACACTCTCATTCTCGCCATACATTCAAATATGAATGAAAACCAAACAACTATGCATGAATAATATGTAGACAATATTCAAGGAAGAAAAAAGAAAGAAATAGATTCAACTAAGAGGAAGAACATGATTCAACTATGGAAAGAAATATCATCTCGTCTTCTCCTGCTTCTGGTGCACTCGAGCATAACCTCTTGTCTGTAAAATAGAGATTGAGTGTTATCTCCTTTGGTCATGGAGAGATGAAGATGAGAAGAAAATGAAGAAAGAAAAAGATAATGTCATACTTAATAAAATAGAAAAGTTGATTTAAGCATGAAATGAAAGACTATCTCATCTTTCCATACTACTGGTGCACTTGAGTATAGCCTCTTGTCTCTAAAATAGAGATTGAATGCTATCTCATTTGAACATGAGGAGATGAAAATGAAAAGGAAATAAAGAGAACAACAACATGACTATATTCAAGAAAAGAAATAGCAATAATAACAAGAACATGTTAATGAAGAGAAAGAACAACAACAACAAGAATACTTGAAAGAGTATGATTTAATCATAAAATAAAATATCATCTCATCTTCTCATGCTCCCGGTGCACTCAAGCATAGTCTTTTGTCTCTAAAATAGAGATTGAAGATTATCTCCTTTGGCCATAGGAAAATGAGGAAGAAAGAAAATGAGAGGAGCAAAAGAACAACAAAAATGTATTAATAAAAAGAAAGAGCAACAACAACAATACTATAGTTGATAAAAGGAATAGCATAATTTAAACATAAAACAAAAAATTATTTCACCTTCTCATGCTCCCGGTGGCACCCAAGAACAGTTTTTTAACTCTAAAATAGAGATTTTAAAGCAATCTTATATGACCATGGGGAGATGAAGAAGAGAAGAAAGGAAACAAATGAAAGACATGATGACTATGTACCTTTAATGAAGATAACTCTTGAAAAAATGAACACCTTAGCTTGAAGATCCCCTTGAGTGAAGCTCCAAGATGATGCCTCCAAGAAGGTTGTGACTTGCTCCAAATTGAAAAGAAATGGAAAGAGGAAGATGGAGAAAAAGAGAGCTCAAGAGAAACTCTAAGTCTTCAAGTGAGAATACATTAAAATTTCTCCCAAGGGCCAAGTCTTGCCCAAGAGGGGGGAAGTGAGGGTTATTTATAGAGGATTTTGGAGCAAAAACCCAAAATTTGAATTTTTTTGAATTTCAACTCATTTTCATCCGAATTTCACATAATTTGACTTATTTTTATTTTTTTTAAAAAGAAAAATAAGTTTTAATTAAGTGGGATTGGCAAGACGCGCGCGGCAGTGCGCAATGCGCTGCCACGCACAAAGGCGATCGCGTAATGCGATCGCTGACCGCGATCGTTATCGCGTTCGTGCACACACGCGAGGTCGTGCGCGTGTGTTCTTGCGTCGCTTGACACACGATCGCGCGATTGTGTGTCGCGTGATTGCGCGTCGCTCGAAGCTCGATGCACCTTTTTTTTTGAAATTTAAATAAAATGAAATTAAAGTGAATAAGATAAAATGACCATAACCTCCCCCCCCTTTTTTTTACTTAATTTATGTAGAAAATTGATTTTTTCGTTATAAAAGAGTGGCCGGCTTCGTTTTAGGCAAAAACATATTTTGATGCGATGACCAAGTATAAAACGACGGAGACACCTGTGCTTGCACGCGCGACGCTTATAACACCAAACTTTGTTGTTTTGAACTCAATTTTGGATTTTGAGTTTCAAATGTTTGATTTGGATTTAAAATTGATTTTGGATCTAATTCGGATCTGAAAGTTGGATCTTGGATTTGAATCTTCCGTCTAAATTTGGGTTTCGCGCTTGGGTAAAATAACATAATCTTTTAGAATTAAACTAAGAGATAAACTATATGATACTCTACAGTTCACCAATTCTCATATACTGTAATGCATAAAAGGAAACACACAATATTTAACTAATTATCGAATAAATGAAACCATTTAAGTAGAAGGTAACAAAGTAACATGGATCGCACAACTTCTAGAAGTCAAATGGCATCATGCGGGACACTAATAACAAGTTCTGTTCTATGGGTTGCGGAAGTTCAATATTGCCATAAAAGAGCACACAAAAATAAGAGGTGAATACAATCTAAATGCTACTGAAACCATGTGTGTCGCTAATATGATAATAACAATAAATGAAGGAAGATTAAGCACCTTTGATGTGTTCTAAGCAGTGTACTTGCAGTTGCTTTGATGTTAACATATTCAAACACGAATTTGTTTTTATTAATCCTACAAAAGTTGGGTGTGTTTTTTTATTTTTTATTTTTTATTTTTCCTACTTGAGTAGAGTGTTCAAAATTTTACCAAAATGACTAACATAATGAATAAAGTGTTAAGAAAGATGAAAAAAACACTCTTTGAAAAGCACAAAAATAGTTATACAACAGATAAAAGGATAACAAGTTAAAAATGCACCTGAATGTGCTGTGAAGTGCATGCATGAGACTTACCTGTTCAAGTTTGCCTATTTCCATTGTGAAGCATGGAAAATTCTTTTACGTTAAAGTCTACAACAAGTAGACTATCCAAGGGCATATGCACTAATTAATAAATTAGGTAATACATATTATATATATTTTTTTAAAAATGTGATAGTATATGGTCGCGTTTCAGAATTCATTTCTTCATTTCAGGATACACAATCAGATCATTTCTTCATTCTGGTAACTAAATGAAAAGTAAATAGCATAAACGAAAATTTGAAAGCAAAGCATATCAAGAAGACCCTAATTACATGTCCATATACCACTTTGCAAAGTTTTGTAGCGATGATATTCACTGGTATTACTATTCTTAAGACCTCATATAATGATCATTTCTGTAACAAGGGACATCAGGGTGATATAATGATGTTGTAGCTATAATAACATTCTCAAAACCAACATATCAACCAAGTGTGGGCATCTCAAAGAGATTTTCTATTAGCCATTTCATCAAATAGGTGATGAGCGAGATGTATAGTTGAAATCACAAATGAAATCATCTTGGTTAAACATAGCAAAGAGAAAATACTCTCAAGAGGTCGACGCCCCTCCTCCCTTCCCCTTGCCCTTAGGGTCCAAGGTTGCTTCTGGACTTAGCTGCTTCTGGACTTAGCTAAACTTACGGCTACTCCATTTAACTTGAGAGTAGCGCAGCCCTGTCTTGAATCAGTAACGGGAATTTCTAAGGCGTTGGATCCCAATTAAGGATGTCAATGGATCGGATTCAAATCGAATATACCTTTAACTGAACCTGCTTTTCGGACATTCACGTATTCAGATTCAAATTGAACAAAGAGAAGTCGTATCTGAATCTGAATCTAAATTCTGATTTCACAATTCCAATCTAATCCAATCTGATTTTTACATTCATATCCTAATCTGAATCTTAAAACAAATTTAGCCGATTTTCAAAATGTGAGAGCATTAGATGTAGGATATTTGTTTAAAACTAAATTAGATCTAAATCCATAAACGAATCCTCTCAGATATTTATGTATATTCGAATCATAATCTGAATCCAATCAAATGTCATTTCTTAACTCCAAATCCGATCTGATTTCTTAATATTTGGTCGATATCTGATCCAAATAAGATATATTGACATCCTTAATCCCAACAATTGAAGCAATCAGCGGAAAAATATGGTCCTCTCTCCTATTGCAACTCGGGAAAATCTCACTAAAAATTTAAAACAAAGGAGTAAAGGAAAAAAAAGAACAAAGACCAACATTCTTCTGAAGCCTCATTGAACTCATACTTTTTTTTTGGCAGAAACAGTGTCAAACTCCATTAACTTGAAAAAGAAGAAGAAAAGACAATACTCAGACTTTTCCAGCCCTAAGAAGACGAAGGACCAGACACAATACACATACTTTTGCAAAGCTGGTTATATATGCCACCTCCGTATATGTAATTTCATGCGCCATTTTAACTATGACCAAAAAAAAAAAAAAAAATCAAGGATGAGGGCAAGGAAATGGAGGAAGAAGATGTTGGGGGGAATGAAACAAGTGATGGGCAAGAAAGAGAAGAGAACGATCAACCATGAAAGGGCTTCTCAAAGGAGCTTTGATACAGGAAATCACTGAACTGTGATGGCGGGCTGAGGGTTCAAAGTAACGAGGAAGATAGGCAAATCAGACAGTTGGAGAAAGATGGACGTAAATATCGAGCTCTTCTAAAGCCATTGCTCTTGTCATTGTTTCATAATATAGTTCTTTTATTGGCTTGTTTTGTTTCTTATTGTAAACTTCAAGTTTATACGAAGGTCATATCCCTTGAGATAGTTGAAAAGAATCCTACTTTCTGCAATCTATTCACGTAAGTAAATTTTTCACCCAAAGCCAGCAAAAGATTTCCACTTAGCTCATGGAATTGCATCACATTTCTAGATCAACTTTCTCATATTATCCACCTCTCTTTTCTCTCTAATCTCATCACATGTGTCCATTCTTTTTTAACTTCAACACATTATCCATATTACAAGCTTATGAGCCCAAGGACGTGGCTGAAAACACCTGTTTCCTCCATGCGTACACTGAATCCATAATGTTAGGTTTGTTCTATACATGAACCATCTCTGCGATAGATTTCTTATACAATTCATCACTAAATATTTAGGGGGCGGAGTCAGATTTTTTTTTTTTTGGAGGAGGGCCGAATAATACTTTCAAAGTTGATGGAAGAGCCAAATAATATTTTTTAGAATTTTTACATAGACCAAATTAAAAAAAATTATCAAATATAAATATAAACTTTTTTTTTTTTTTTTACAAAATATGAGGGGGGTCAATGGCCCCTAGCTCCCCTTCCGTCCGCCCCTGTCCATCCTTCCCTATCGAAATGTAAGAGATTACATAAGAGCTCCCATTCGCGATTTTCAGACCACCATTTGTCATTCTTGCCATTTCCTTTTGCCAGGTTACCATATGATTAATTTCAGATCAGTCACAAAATTGAAAATACTTGCTTTATTCCAAAAAAAAATGTGATTAAAATTTTAAAAACAAGTAAGAAGAAAAAAGAAGAAAAACGGGTTCTTTTTTAAAAAAAATGCCAAGCAAAAAAAAAAAAACACGAGTAAAGCACATTTCATTCCTTTTTTTTGTGTTTTTTTTGTTTTTTTCACGTTTCTAAATATTTTTAATTGCCAGTGTTTTATTTTTTCATTTTATTCTTCAGTTTATAATTTTTAAAAAATTTGTTGAGATTTTTTCAAAGAAAGATCTCACCATTTAGAACCTGAAAACGATATTTGTGGCGTGTTTTGGACCACAAACTTCATTTTGAAGATACACATAATCGCCCACTGAGAAGAATCGAGCCTAGGTCTAAAAGCTAGATATATTATCATACTTGCCCGATTAGAACTTAAAATTTTCACGAGTCCCACAGCTCCCTCTTCCAATGGTGTGAACTTCAACATTTACTACTCTTCTTTCAGCTGAGGAAGAACAATCCCGCCATCGACAAAAAACGATTCCAGGTTGAAGAACATCACTCCCCACAAATTTGTTGCGATTTTTGTTATACTGAACACTTCTTGAAACCCATTAAACGGCAAGGGGATAGGATCCTCTTGCCTTAGACCATGGCAGCAATTAAACAAGAAGAATTCACACATTTCTTCAGTTTTCAAACCCAATTTTCGTTAAATCCCAAGAACAAAAGGGATTTCTTAAGAAAGGGCCGGCTCACCGGATCATATATGCTTTAGCAATGTCAAGTTTAAGTATCATTTATTGACCCTTATGAGCCTTAAAGGCTATTTAAAACCTCATTCATCAATAACACTTGATTTTGTATAATTCTTCTGCCCAGAAGAAATGCACCTTGTTCTTTCCCAATCACCTCTGGAAGAATCAATTTCATTCTCTCCGCCAAAAGCTTTGTAATCACCTTGCATATAGTAAGGGGCGAAGCCAAAGAAAATTTCATGAGAAGGGCTGAATTAAGGTTTCTAAATTTTGACTAGGGCCGAAATATCATTTTTTCAAAATTTTTATGTAAAACAAGTGAAATTTTTTAAAATTTATATGTAATTTTTTTAAAAAAAAAGAAATTTTGAGGTGGGGTCAGGACTCATGCATGCCCTACCTTAACTCCGCCCATGTATAAAGTGTTACAGAAAGCTATGGAGCGAAAATCTTTTGTATTATCAGCCCCTTGAAATCTGGGAATGAATATAATATGGGCTTTGTTTACTTGTTTAACCAACTTCCAGGTTCTAAAGAAATCACAAACAGTTGAAATGATATCATTCTCCACTGTATGCCAACAAGTTTTGGAAAAGCTCCACTTTGAACCCGGAGGGCGAAGGGGCCAGGAGCTTTTCCATTTTCATCATGAAAGCAACTATTTTAAATTCCTCCCCACTGACAGGTTGAAGAAGATTACTAAATGATTGAGAAGACCTCTGCCACCATCACTATCACTGAAGAATTCAGAAAGACAGTCTTTACAGAAAGACAGTCTTTACAGGGCCTGTGCATGGTCTACAGCTCCTCATTTCTTTCCCCAAGATCCAAATGTGGCTCACTTTGATGCCTTTTAACCACTGCTTGGTAAATGCCTGAATTATATATGAACGCCTTCATTAAGCCACAGTATAATGTTTTTCTGTTTCCAGAATGGTTCCTCTTCAACCCGAGTTCCCTTCAATTCATATCTAATTAACCATTCATGTTCTTCGTCATATCTAATTAACAAAATATACAAAGAAGCCATTGAACAATAATAAGTACAGGAGAAATGTTATATATATCTTCTTATGATCCTATCTTCATGTCCAAGAATCAATTCTGGATTAATTTTTAGGTGCAGTCTGACACTGTAGTTAATTGCATTTATGCACTTATATTTTATTTGGTTTCGAAAGTCTTTTGTACCTTTATGTTTGAAATCACTAAAATATGTTTGAATAAATTGAGTATAATCGCTTGAAAAATTTTGGGGTGGTAATAGATGAATTGTGGATTAGTTTCAAATCCTCAAATCTGAGATCCTCGTTGAACCGTGGTTGAAAAAAAAAAAAAAGAAAACCTTAAAAGATGAGTCTCCCCTGCCATCTGCATTTCACCAAGGTCGTGGCTCAAGACCCATAATTAACCTAACAATTGCAAAGTTAACCATGAGTTGTTTTGCCTAAACCAAACCATGATACCAATTGGAACTGTAATATGACCAAAGTAATCCAAAACCAAATTCTTAGGGTATATCTGAACTCACAAAGGAAGAAGGATTGTTTTATCTATTGCCATAACTTAGTGAATAAGATGTTGAGAGATTTTATTTGTACAAAGTTCTTCTATGAAACCATCTTGGTGCATTGACGGTGTACCCCAGTTCAATTCCCATGAGTACTATTCCTTTCAACTGCAAACAGTTGCATGCACAACACTTTGAGTTGAAGAATATACCATAGGACCACCCAAGTCCCGATGAAGCTTTGAACCCAAAGGATATGGGGGACGGGCTTTGGCCTCTCACACAAGCGAGAGATTCCTTGTGCCTGAAAGATAATTAATGGACATAAAAGACTTTTTGCTTTTCAATTGTATTGTACATTAATGATATATATATATATATATATATATATATATATATATATATATATATATATATATATATATATATATATATATCTTATTATGATCCTATCTTTATGTCCAAGAATCAATTCGGGATTAATTTTTAGGTGCAGTCTGGCACTGTAGTTAACTGCATTTATGCACTCATATTTTTATAGTTTCAGAAGTCTTTTGAACCTTTATATTTGAAATCACTGAAATATGTTATATATATATATATATATATATATATATATATATATATATATATATATATATATATATATATATATATATATATATATATATATCTTATTATGATCCTATCTTTATGTCCAAGAATCAATTCGGGATTAATTTTTAGGTGCAGTCTGGCACTGTAGTTAACTGCATTTATGCACTCATATTTTTATAGTTTCAAAAGTCTTTTGAACCTTTATATTTGAAATCACTGAAATATGTTTAAACAAATTGTGCATAATCTCTTGAAAAAATTTCAGGTGGTAACAGATGAGATGTGGTTTAATTTCAAATCCTCGAATTTGAGATCTTCATCGAATCCGTGGTTAAAAAAAAAACAAAAGATGAGTGTGCCCTAACATCTGCATTTGGCCAAGGTCATGAGTCATGGCCCATAATTAACCTAACATTTGCTGAGTTAAGCAGGAGTTGCTTTGCCTAAACCAAACCATGATACCAATTAGCACTGTAATATGGCCAAAATAAACTAAAACCAAATTTTTAGGGTTGAGCTCGTGAAGGAAGAATGATTGCCATGACTTAGTGAATAAGATGTAGAGAGATTCTATTTGTACAAAGTTGTTCTATGAAGCCATCTTGGCGCATTGATGGTTCAACCTCAGTTCAAATCCCACGAGTACTATTCCTTTCAGTTTGCAAACAGCCGCATGCACGACAGATTGAGTTGAAGAATATACCATAGGACCACCCAAGGCTCGATGTAGCTTTGAACCCTGAGGATATAGAGGACGAGCTTTGACCTCTCACACAAGCAGCGGGATTCTTCATGCCTGAAAGATAATTAATGGACATAAAAGTCATTTTGCTTTTCAATTGTATTGTTCGTTCATGTTTATATATATATATATATATATATATATATATTCTTATGATTCGATCTTTATGTCCAAGAATCAATTCTCGATTAATTTTTAGGTACAGTCTGACACTGTAGTTAACTGCATTTATGCACTCTTTTTTTTTTTTGTTTCAAAAGTCTTTTATACCTTTATATTTGTCCAATGTCATTTTATTTTGATCAACGAGAGTTTTATAAGGTCACCATTATGTCCCAACTTGGTCTACACACATGAAATTGACCCTATGATGCAAGGTTATTCCTGAGGGGCAGTGTATAGCTCAGTTAGATTTCAGTAGATGCATCTCCGTTGTAATGCAAAAGATAGCTAACATGACACTCAAGTTTAACCACCGAAGTCCCGAAGCAACCCTCAACCTGGGGTAGGAGGAAGGGAGGGAAGCTTCACCTTTCATGTACCACCTTATATACTTGTATGATGCAGGTTATATAATTTATTATTGTTCAAACTATTTTAAGTCATTTTATTTTAAAAAAATCAGAAAGTAAGGCTACGTCTATTAGGCAGCTATATGTATACATGGCGTGTCGCTAATCAAACTTATACAGCAACAATATAATTACCTATACTTGCAGCCTTTTATATAATCACAAGAATGAGGTTGTCTTAATTAAAGAATAGCGGATATGTTATTGAATTTTAGAAAACCTGAAAAGCGAATCATGAATTTGCAAATTGCCATTGAATTGGGGTACTATTTGAAGGGTTTAAGTTTTTTTTCTAATATTATCTTCAAATGATCATGATATTGCTATAGTTTTTGAATCACATGCAGTAAGGTTAAAACAAAAAGTCCAGCAGTTGGTGTCCGCAGCAGCTTTGAGGGTGGAGCCAAAAATTTATGGTGTATGACAGTAGCGAAACTGCATATAGGCTGGCAAAAAAGTTTTATTTATTTCTACATAGATTTCTTGCCACTATTTACTTATTTATATATGTTGTGCTTTTTTAGAAAAGATAGTTTATATAAGAGAAGATAGTTTATATAGGAGTGCCCCATAGCCAAAAAATTCTAGCTCCGCCACCGGTTGATGGGAACTAGTATTTAAGTTTTAGATTTTTAAAAGCTAAAAATATATATAAAAAAAAAAGAAAGATAAAAATACCCATGAGGCACCAATGTAAAAAAATTGTGTGTTGTCTGTGTGGGCAACTGCCCACGCCTGCCTCCGCCCTTGGCAGCTTTAGTGCATTGCAGGTCCTTGACTTAGGCCTTTACGGTCTCAAACTAATTGTAGGAAGAGCATGAAAATGCTTAATTTGGATGACACTCTAGCATGGTGTTTTGGAAGAAAATTGCTTTTCTTGTCTCCAAATGCTGTTTAAGGCGTGCTTGGCTGGTGGTCAAAATTAGCTTTTGCAAAAATCAGGTTTAGGTGTCTTCAAACTGAAGTGAATACCAGGCCCCAAGATGGGTTGGGTCCTGGCTGGTGCGAAAGGCCTAAGGGCATTTATGTTTTTGTACAAATGTGGGTTTGTCATAATCCTTATGTTGCGAGGGGGGTCCGCCGTTTTATGGGGTCTCTCTCTGAGAGTGTCTGTGTTCATATAAGAGTGAATAATGAAGATTTGTACGACCGTGGACGTAATAGATTATTGCTCTGAACCACCACGTAAATAATTTGTCTTCTTCATTGTTGCTTCTAACCCCCTCTTGAGAGTGCGAGAAAAGAGTTTCTTTATGTTGTTCCTAACACTAAGTATATATATATATATACTTAATCACTTACTTGACTTTTTTTTTTTTTAATGTATGAGAAACAAGTACGGGACGGTTTGACTCATATATGATAAGCCTTAGTAAACCGGCCCCGGCCAGCTCAGCCCAGCCCAGCCCAGCCCTGATCATTAATGTGGTACGTAATGGGCCCAGCAACCAGCCAGGTAGGCCAAATGTCCGGGCACAGCCAGCCCAATTCGGCCCGATGTACAATTTTTTTTGCTTTTCAAATGTCCTTTTTAGGGTGTTTGGATCAACTCCAAACGCGTTTCTCAAACTCTTAACTTTTTTAAGATGCCTTTTTGTTCATCTTTTGCATAACTATGGATGGCAAACTCACAGATCACAGATCCGACTCACGAGTTGTATGAGTCGGTCAGGATCATCCATTTACTCATATTTTAGTTCATTGGCCATGTGTTGTTAAGTGCTAAATTTGTTATTTTATAAATTATGAAATATCACAAACTTTACTAAATATACACAAGTGCTCATATTATATGTTATTCAGCTTTATACTCATAAAATCATCCTACACTTGTCTTTTGTATCAACTTGCAAAAGCCTCCGGTATAAGAATTTATGACCCAACCTGAGTCACGAGTCAACTCTCTAACACAGTGATTCGACCTCTCGTCGGATAAAGGAAAGTCATATTCCAATCTGACCTCCGATTTCACAATCTAAATCTGATCTGAATCCAACTTTTACATCCATATTTGATCCGAATCCAAATCCAAAATTTGAACCAAATTTGATCAATTTTCAAAAAGTTGGACCATTAGATATTGGATATTTGCTTAAAAATAAATCCGATCTAAAGATGATCAGATAACTTATTTATATCTAGTACAAATCAAATCTAATCAGATGTCATTTCTTAAATCTGAGTATGATCTGATTCTTTTATCGAATAGCAAATTATTTTTCATATCCGATTTTTTTTTGGAATGGTTCGGTCAAATGTCCAATCCAAATTAGATATATTACCATCTCTACCTAGTACTTTCATTCTACAAACTAACAAGAGGCCACTGTCCCATGTTTGCATGAGCTCACAATAGATGAAGCAATATCAATGAAAGCGCAAGTACTTTTAAAGACTTAGATGCCTTTCCGAGCGAGTTTGGGAGATCTACTACCTGGCACGGAGGTAAAGCTTTCACATAACTATAACAATCCGACCCACTATTGGGCTCGGGCCCTTTGTAGTTTTGGCTCAAACCTCAAAAAATGATAAAAAACATGACAATCATCTCATTAATGATCCTCCCTTTATAAGCCCTTAAAGATATCATAATCTTCAATATGAGAGTAAATTTCTGTAGCCCCCCCCTTTAAGGCTTATGTCACCTAGGTGCGGGTGTCAGATGAGTACATTCGAAAAAATTTAGATGTGGCGGTGCGGCGAAGGTATTTTATTATTATTCTTATTATTAATTTATTATATATATAACTGAATAAGAATGCATATATTAATTTTACCCCAACCCACCCCCTAGCATTTTGGGCTTCATCACCAAAAAAGATAGAAACCAAACTAATCATCTCATTAATGACTCCACCTTTATAAGCGCTTGAAAATTTCACAATCTTCAATACGGAACTAAATTTCTCAGGTGTTACATACCCGCTTGTCTCCATAAGTACAAGTTGATGTTTAACTTCTCCAACGCTTCAACTTTCACATCAGTGATCATGGTTTTTACAACATATGATGTAGCTCTAACACTCGAAATAGAGACTGACCCACCTATCAACCCTCACCCCATGTTATTTTCCTAATCTATTTGGGATCGACACTGAGATGCCTTCAACACATTTTAAAATGGAGATGACTAAATGATGTACAAGTGGGGTTTTATAAAGAGTCAACAACGCAAAGTTTTGTTGCTCCAGATTGCGATATAATGTGCAATAGTTGTTCCTCTTTAGAAAAAATTAAATGGGGGCCAACGCAACTCAGGACCTCGAAGGCAGAGGGAATGGAGGGCCTTCGGGTTTCACTCGGGTGGTGGGATTGACCCTCTCGCTCACCCGAAAAAGTGAGTGTCAACTCTCACGTTTAAGAAACTCAAGTAGCAGAGTCGCGAGTGAACAGTAATTAAAACTATTTAACTTTACCTATATTCCTTTTCTTGAGTGGCAGGCGATACCTGTTACTTTCGTCTTCATTTCCATTAAATGAAATA
The DNA here is from genome assembly GCA_011799765.1 of Nymphaea thermarum. NCBI lineage: Eukaryota > Viridiplantae > Streptophyta > Magnoliopsida > Nymphaeales > Nymphaeaceae > Nymphaea > Nymphaea thermarum. Next base: position 80,167 of record JAANDH010000218.1, on the reverse strand, counting down.
CCAAACTTCAACTGCTTCCTTCTAAAATCAAAACTTAGACAAATATTTTAACATGAAATGTTTAAAATGCGACAGCCTAGTAGTTAACTTTTTTTACTTGCACCAAAATAATAAAAAAAATTCAGAAAATCAAAAATTGCATGCTAAGTTATTTACCTTATAAATAAAAAATGTATAAATTTTAACAGTTGGTTAGTCCCCTTGAATAGAAATATGAAATCCATATACCAACCCTCCTTGATCTCTCCAACTTCCTAGTTTACGTATGATGTCTAAAAAAATGGTATACAGTATAGCCACAAAAAGCACGTTTTTTTCACTTTTTATTTGTTAATATTTTTTCACATTTTTTTTATAGTTTTTAATTGCCAAATTTTTATTTTCATATTTTATTTTTCAGATTTTAATTTTTAACCATCTTTCTCTTTCCCACCCAAAGATTAAATTGTGTTAAAGATTGCAGGTTTTAATTTCAAAAAAAAAAAAACTCACCACCTGAAACCCTAAAACCCTTATTTATGGATATAGTTTATAGTGTGTTGAGTGATATTTCCTAAATATTTTAATCCTAGGACAACATATCTCCAACATCCCGCACGTTACAATTGTTCACTTAAATTGTGATAAAATAGTTACCATCAAGAACGTAGGTAGAAATTTTTCATGAGAAGGGCCGAATTAAAATTTTAATTAGGATCGAAATATCATTTTTCAAAAAACTTTATGTAAAACAAATGAAATTTTTTAAAATTTACATGTAATTTTTTTTTTAAAAAATGAGGAGTGGTCAGGACCCATGCAAGCCTACCTTGGCTCTGCCCCCTGGGTACCATTA